>JAPYYX010000390.1:0-61286 GCA_030522605.1 Cremastinae sp. B BG-2022a | reverse complement strand
AGTTCATTCTCACTTGTTCAGTCGGCAATGCCACATCAAATTTCGCTATCGAGGAACTGACATTATATTCTTTACTGCCAGACAAAATTCCATTGCTAAAGTTCATTTTGATAATTATGACTATACCTCCTTAAATTAACTTTAATTATTTTAACGAACATTTAAATAAAAAAAAGACTTTCATACTAATTCCCATGCTCATGAAATGTTAAAATCCCAGGGACGCTACTTGACACGATTTAAATTAGCTCTTTGTCATACTGAATTGCGAAAATCCGATTTTGCCTTAGGGGAAGATTATAAAAGAATTAAGTCTGACAAAACGTGCCATCAGTATTCAGTGGAGTAGGGAAAATTCGTTCCGCCATTTCCCAAACATTTTATTCATACATTTTTTTTATTTCGTTTTATTTTCGTTCTTTCTCGATTTTTGCATTTTCTTCTCGGCAAAGCCTGCACGGAATGACGCGAGTTACTCTTAGGCGAGGTCCAGCTGTATCACGGAGATAGCAAAAGAACGCGCGTGACGCGAATCCCCAAGGGTCGGAAGTGACCCACTAAAAATATTTTGCAATTACGTTTTTGGACACACTCGACGATATTAACCTTTTAAGTGTCAAGGGAAAATCTAAAATATATATGAATATATGCGTTTTTTTATAAAGCTCACTATTTTCAAGGAGCATTCATGAAATTGCTTTTACCACACGGAGCACAAATTTTGTCATTTGATCCGATGAAACGTCGCTTTGACGTTATTTTGAGGCCACTTTTTCGTCCGGAAATGTTTGCTTTACGCGTAGAAAGAAGTTTTAATTGAGAACTTTGTATTTGAATACAAATTTAAAATGTTTTCAAACGAAGAAATTGGCAAACGAAAAATAATGCAATGTAAACGAAAACCTAATTGGAATCGCATTAAAAAATTTTATTCCAAATAAAAATTGTCGGTTTATTATTGATTGAATTCTTACACATATTATACATACATCCAAATTAAAAAGTCATTAAATAAAAATATGACGACTACGATATTTATCGAATTCCCTCTAAAATTCAATGTGACAAAAATAAACTCCGTAAAGTAATTTGTGACTCAAATTCTTGTATCTGAAGATTTTTATATTTTTTATTATCGAATTACCAATTAGAAATAATAAACATTAAGAAAAATCAATTAAGATCTGATGAATGAAATTTTTTTAAATTCTTGACATTGTTTTCCAGGGCGCGGAAGATCCAAAACCAACGTACACGTTCGAGTTGACAACGAGCTTTTTCGCGATCGACTCGACTGGCTCATTAGTCGTACACGAGGAAAATCTCGATCGCGATCCGCCGAGTCCGGGACGTTTTCGTTTTCAGGTTGTCGCGCGAGAGAAAACTGGTGTCGCTGCATCGTCGCCGCTCTCGTTCGTCGTAACGCTGAACGACGTCAACGACAACGCACCGCAACTGCCAATGAACCCTCCCATTACCATACAAGCTGGCGAGGCAAGGCGGGAAGTAATCAAGGTAGAACTCTCATTTTCATTCACTTCTTGTTAACTTTTCCAGACTTTTATTTCATTCCTCAACGTCTCTTTACGGTTCGGTCGCAAGGGACCTATTCTCGCCTTTAAATTGATTGCATTAATTGAAAATTATCGGCACGCGAAAAAATGGAGCAATCGTCATTTTTATGTCTTCATTTTAACAATTATTTTTTAAATAACTTTTTAAATTTGCGATACTTTTATTTATCGATAGTAATTAAATATTAATTTAGTAATAAATTAGTAATTAATGAAATTTAATATTAAAAAAAATATTTTGTAAATTTATATTTTTATTATTAGACTGAAGTCTTTGAAACTATTTGCACATGGCAGGCGATTATTTTTATTCATCAGTTTTTGAATGTTTTAATTCATTATAATATAATTGGTTTTCAGTATTTTTTATTGTTTTTATTGTTTTTTATAAAGGTCGAAGCGACTGACAACGACGAGGGTAAAAATGCTGAGATAACGTATAGCATTTATCACGTATCGAACAACGGTTTGCAAAAATTCAAGATCGATCCGAAAACGGGGGTTATCGAGGCTGTGAGGAAATTAAATGCCGGGGAGCAGTATAGCATAACGGTACAGGCGACTGACAACGGTGGCAAATATTCTCAGACGATCGTCGAAGTCAACGTCATACCCGGCCCGAATACCCGAAGTCCGGTATTTACGCAAAACGTTTACGAGGTTCAAGTGAGCGAGGGTGCATCGATTAATTCAACGGTCGCAACGATCACGGTGAATAATAAATCAAATCATTTTTTCTCTCTCCTAAAATCCATAATTTTTTATAATAAAATTCTCAAAATCATTAATAAAATTCAGTTCATCTTCATTTAAGTACGAAAATTCTTTTTTTCAAGTCTAACAATAACCAAAATTATTATTTGTTATATTATTAACATTATTATTCTTCTTTTTTAATTATTTATTTTCAATTAATTTTTCAATTCAATACCAATCAAATAATTCAATTAATTATTTTTCGCTTATCTATTGTAATTTGGAAATTGGAAAAAATCTACATCACGTTAATTATTTTAAATAACATAATAAAAAAGTAACATGTACGTATGTAAAATTTGAGAATTATTGAGTTACAAATTTTATACCAATTTTGTAAATATTTTATTTTGGTTCCAGGCTCTCGATCCGGAACACGATCCGGTCTCGTACTCGATTGTTTCGGGCAACGACTTGCGGCAATTCTCGATCGGTGACAAGTCAGGCGTTATAACCGTTATAAGGAAGTTGGACAGGGAAGACTTGACGCGATATCAGCTGGTAAGTGGGTAATACCGTAGACCCATAACATAGGGAAAAAGGGAGAAACGGAGATGGAGATATCTCATCGTTGTGAAGCCATTCATTACGCCTCGTGCCGCCCGCTTTCAGAAATACTCCGTACAGTTTTATCGGATACCAATCTTACTCCGCCAAACTTCTTTGCATAAATATAAAAGCGAATATAAACTCGAAAAATATATGCTAAAAATGTTGATGCAGGTTCACATGTGAGATCTTTATTTTTTCCTATAAATTTTGTAATCTCTATAAAAATCTATGAACCATTCGATTTGTTTTGACAGAAATTACAGTCTAGAGGAAATTAATTGTTAGTAAATACTAGATAAAATGTTTATCAACCCGATATTTAAATAGCGATCAGGCTCGTCGATTAAGAAATTTTCGAAAACAATCGATAGACTTATTAAATATTTTTAGAAATTTTTAGTTTTAGATCTCAACCTGATTTTTTAAACTTTTGATCTTTAAAAACTCGAAATTGAGTAATTTTTGTACTTGAATGTGAAAATTTTTATTTTACAGTTGATCAAAGCGCAAGACTCTGGTGGTCTTTCGAGTACTGCAACAGTTAATATTAGAGTGACTGACATTAATGACAAAAATCCCGAATTCGATGGTCTCCCTTATGAATTTTCCGTAAAGGAAGGAGAAGCCAGGAAATTGATAGGTCGGGTGCACGCGGATGATGCGGATGAGGGAATCAATGCTGACGTCACTTACTTCGCCCCTGATGATATTCCATTTACCGTCGATCCTGAAACTGGTGATGTGCTGACGAAAATTGCCCTGGACTATGAACAAAATCACGTACGTCGAAAAAATAAAATATACCGTAAATTAATTTAAAGTATTTTTAATCGCACATTTTTTATTTATTCAATTTTTTTATCTCGTTATTATTTTCAATAAAATTTGTCAAACATTTCCTAAAGAATAATAAACAAATTTTTTTTATTATTAATTTTATTGTATTTGTTAAAGTTTATTTTTTATTTGATATTATTGGTCGAAGCACGTTTTCAAATATTTTGTTCGCTCTCGTATCGCATAGAACTGAAAAAAACTCGATATTCTTTTAGGAATACAAATTCGTGGTAACCGCGAGGGACGGTGCGCCAGATCATAGATTGGCAACCGCGACTGTAACGGTCAAAGTGATAGACGTGGAGGATGAGGTACCGATTTTCCATCAGAGCAGTTACGAGGCTCGGGTCAAAGAAAACGTGCCTGATTACATGGTCATCCAAGTCTTTGTGAGCTTTCAATTTTAATCCTATCACTCTGAAAATTCGATTTTCCAGGCTTCGCTCAGTTTTTTTATTTATTCTTATCCTCTCAGGCGGATGATCCTGACACAAAGAAGCAGATAACGTACGTCATTAAACAAGGGGACACGGAGCTTTTCGAAATCGATCCCAAAAGTGGAGTCATTAAAACCATCCGAGGACTCGATTACGAAAGAGATAATCAGCACATACTTATTATCGGTACTCTTGAAAATACGAGCAATTTGCCAGGATCGACGACTCGTGTCGTTATCAACGTTCAGGTATTTTTATTCATTTTACATTTCATTAAAATTTTATTAATCCTTTCATTCAATAATGTTTTCGATTTCGTATTCATTGTTATTACTTTTCGTTATCTTTTGTGTCTGACTTTTTTATAAATATTTTTTTAATCGACTTTTTTTTAAATTTTTTTATTTAGCATGATTTTATTTTTGTTATAATTTTTTTTTCAAATAAAAATGTATTTTTGTTGATAGGACGTAAACGACATCCCACCAGTTTTTACCTCGATCCCGAGGCCAATTACCCTGGATGATGATGTGCCAATTGGCACTGTCGTGATCAATCTTGTCGCTCAGGATTCGGATGGAACGGCACCCGGAAATCAGGTAACATGACAAATAATGCATTTTATATGCAAAATAATTGAGTGAAGATACAGATACTTGAAAAGTTTATAATTTAGTTATGTATATGGAAATTAATCATTTTATAATTTTTATATTTTCATTATTTGAAACGTTTTACAAAATTGTTATCCATATATTATATTGTTATATGTATAAATCAAAGTAGAGGACTGTGAAATTCGAATTTAAATCGATTTTATTACTTGTTATTATTATTTTGGTTTATTTCGTTTTAAATGCAATTCGAAATTATTTTTACAGGTTCGTTACGAAATAATTGGACGTGGAATTGCCAGCAAGTATTTCACGATAGATCCTGACACCGGTATAATGACGATTCGCGACGACCTGAGGAAAGAAACAGACTCGGAGTACCAGGTGAAAATTATAATAGTTTTAAAATTATTATGCGATCAATAGCTATTGATGAATTCATTTCACATATTCAAATTAATGTACTTTTTTCGCCTTTCTATTATATCCTTCAACTCTTTTTTAAGACAGAACAATTTTTCAAAACTTGAAATCAATTCAAAATAACAAAAACGAGTTTATTCATTTGTTTATAACAATTAAAAATTAACATATGAGAATTTTCTTTTTCATGCAAGGTCGACATTCGAGCTTACGACCTCGGCGAGCCTCAACTTTCGTCCGTGACGACAGTCCCAATTTTCGTGCGTCACGTAGCGACCGTCGCTCCTGAAATAAGCTTAGGCTTCGCAGAGGATTCCTACAACGTCGAAGTTCCCGAAAACGCTCGTGACAACACCCTCATAAAAATAATAACAATAATAAACAGTCACAACCACGACTCGACGCCGCTGAAGTGCGAAATTTATAGCGGAAACGAGAAAGGGCTCTTCGAGGCTAACGTCACGGAAGAGAGAAATTGCGCCTTGAGACTGAAGAAAGGTTCCCTGGACTTCGAGACAACGGAATCTTATCAAATAAAGATCAAGCTCGAATCTTTATCTGGACTCCTGAACGCCGATCGGAATACGACGATGGTCAAGATTCAAGTTCTCGACGTCAACGACAACAAACCGGAATTCGTATTCCCTGAGGATCCTCAGAATTTGAGGAGAAAGCGATATTTCGCTGCTATTCCACGATCAGCGCAATTTTCGTCGACCGTTCTCCAGGTCAAGGCCAACGACCGGGATAACGGAAAGTTCGGAAAACTCGAGTACAAAATGTTGGAAGGACGCGGCACGCAGTATCTCTCGATCGATCCTTCCTCAGGAATAGTCAAAACGATAGGAACCTTCGACAACGTCGAGTCCGAGGAATTGCCCTTCAAGTTCAGCGTCCAGGTTCGAGACAATCCGAACTCGACGAATAGTTTTAACACCGCAGAGGCCGGTGTCGTCGTCAATATCATCGATCCTGAGGACCTTTTGGTTCTCGTCGTTCAGGACGCACCGCCGGACGCTCTGCAGAAAGAAGCTTCCAAAATTATTCGAGTCATGGAGGAAAAGTCCGGGCTGATCATCGGGATTGATCGCATTGCCGTGAGGAAAACACTTACGCGGAATGGCACGGTTGAGAGTCATCCCGAGGGATCCGATATTTGGTTCTACGCAGTCGATCCTGATTCAGGAAGCATTCTGGATAGAAATAATACAAAATTGCAGAGGTTGGTATTGTCATTACCATTTTTCCTACGAGAAATATTTTTTATCGATGATTTAAATAATAAATTAATTAATTTAATAACTGTTGACTAAAGTATTTGGTCCTTATTCGACTAACATTTTATTATGACGAAGTTCTTTGAATGATTTTAAAATGATTTTTTTATGAATTTATTAAGTAATGGTGAAATTTCTTTATAGTGTTGTTATTTTATTTGTATTTTTAATTTCAATTTTTTTTATGTTTGAAGAATGATACGAGAAAAGAACGCGATGTCAGCTATCATATTCGACGTGTCAACGTTGATCCGAGCGAGCGCGATCGACATTCACGAACCTGTTATCCCGGCGGAACAACCGGTTCGGACACAGACCGCGGTTGCATTCAGTGGCGAAGTTTTTCCCTACGCGCTGATTATTATCGCCTGTCTCATTCTCTTCCTCGGGATCGCTGGCATTATTTATATCTGCGTCTCCTGGTCTAGGTATTTAAATCTTTTCAAATTTTTAAAGTATCACGATTTTAAAATATAAATTTAATGTTTTAAATAATTTATTCATTGATTATTTAACATTTTATATTCTACGAAAAGTAATTTATGAAAAAAAGATCACTGGAAAAAGTAAACATTTTAGTTACAAAAAAGTAGATGAACAAATATTAACTAAATAAATAAAAATTGTCTTATATCAAATTACATGTAAATTAATTTATGAATGAATACCACTAAAGATCCGGAACAACAACAAAAACCAACTCAAAGTTTAATTATTCACGAACAATGCTCGAGAGAGAATTGCCAGCGAGTCGCTTCATTAATTCTATTAGCGTTAATTTATCTCTTCCGGTAAAGACTTCGGTGCTGTCTCCTGCTTTTTTTCTCGCTCTATCTATTAAACGCTCGTAAACGAAGCGGAAAACGTTGCGAGAAAATTCGCATAGTTCGAGCGTACTTTTCCCTAGTCGTAAATTTGTCGAAAGTTCGACGATTATTCATTCGACAAATTTTGCACGCAGGTACAAAGCTTACAAGGAACGAATGCAACGGATGTACGTCGTGCCTCGTTACGATCCCGTTTTCGTCGAGACTGACCTCAAAGAGTACGAGACTCAGGTGCTCCGAATGAGCGTTCCACACGACGATAATGACAGCTACAACGACCTACAACTCGATTTCAGCAACAAAAATCACGCTTTTAGTCTCGACAATGTCAGCTACATTACGAAGGATCATGGTGGAAGTACTGGTAATTTATTTACATATTTTTTACGCGTATTTCTTTATTTTAGAGGACTTATGGTCATTACTAGTATTAGCAGTCTTTTGATAAAATTTGATGACATTTTTTGTCTGCAAGAGGTATGAAAAAACTTTTTTCAAAACGCATTCAGTTTATTGGATAATCGAATATGGAAATTTTATTTTTCTACTATTAATGAATATTGATGTAATCATTTTTATATAATTTGTTGTTAAAATACAGAACGAAAATTTATACTTTATCTGAATTCACTGAAAATGCAAAGTATGAATAATTTACCTCATAGAAATTAATATTTTTAAACTCAAGCCAAGCGTTTTTTAAACAGAACAACGGGAGAGAATGTGAGCGACAATAATTTACTGGTCCATAATAAAACTCGAATTAGTTAATTAAAATTCCTCCCAAAAATAAAAAAGCTTTTACGTCGTCCAATAAATAATCGTGAGTCTCTCAGTTTTGAATAAATTCATCTGTGCGTATTTTTGAAACGCGGACAGAACATTTCGTTGAAATTGAGTCATCACGGACACCTGGCAGTGAAATAGTAAATTCCATTACCTCTAATTAGTTGTCCCAATTTGCCACGAGCGTGCATAATTTAGCTCAATTATTCGTCCTTTTTCCAGCTTAATTTTTAACCCCTTGTTAAAATTTTATTTTTAATTCCTTTTATTAATCCATCTTTTCTCTCATCACAGGTCAACAAAGTCCTGTGAGTTCGGAAGCTGCGACGACAGCGCGGGCATCGAGCATCGCTGGAAATCACGGCGAGCCGAACGTACAATCGATTCGTCGCTCGACTCTGGGTCGAAAAAATCCTACGAGCAATACGGGTACGCTGAACAATCACGACACGACGACGCCTGTTCTTAATCCACTCTACAATCACACGGTGGATCTTCTCAGTCCGAGTCCTTCGAACGACAACGTCACCTTTCGCGAGAGGAAGGATTACTCCCATCTCGGATTCACCTACCTCGGTGACCAGAGCCCAGTCGAGACGACAACCGAACTTTGAAAGTCTCGACGCTGGAGAGGAAATAAAAAAAACGATGATTCAAGAAGCTTGCCAAACAGAATTCTGACTGGAGAAAAGAAAAAAAATTCAATTGTTTGTCGATCGCTTTACACATTGAGAGAATTAATAATTTTTAAATACCTTAAAATAACAGTAAAACATTTATATAGTGCTTCTTAATTTTTTAAATTATTTTAATAACACGATGAAGGATGAATCTTCAATCTCTCGCAATGACTGACGAGAGGGGATATCCTTCTGCATCGTGCGACGGATTGACGAAATTAGGACGTTTAATGAAACCTGTGAAAGCTCTGCCAAAAAATTTCGCTTTCTGATGTAACGTTGATGAGGTGAAGACGTAAAGACAAAAAGGTCAAAAGAGTTTGAATGACTGACTGAGTGTTGATTTTCAATCATTTACAAAAAAGTCAGCAAAAGAAACGAGTGACTGTTTGACGAAGAAGAAAATACAAACAGGACTTGGCAATTTTAAGCTTTGAGAAATCAAGACTTCGATTTCTCGAAAACTCCTTAAATGAATTGTGCAACATCGCGAATTTTCAAATATTTATTTATTATTATATATTTTTTGTGTTTTTTTGTGTGTGTCATGTCTTTGCATCGAGAGTTCGATACCGTCCAAGGAAACATTAAAACACTAACGAAAGACATTTTAAGTGCCGGAGTGATCGAGTGCTTGAGAAAATCCACGATCTGAAAACTTTTTTGTACTTATTGAGATGCGACCTTCATTACTTTATACGATATACAAGCATATACAAATACGAATTTACAATGTGTGTGAGTGCGCGTGAAAGAAAGTTCAGAGAGTGTATTTTTATAAAACCATTTTATTAATGATGCGAGAAAAAATTTTGTAAATCCATTTTATTGTTCTATCGACAATGTAAAATATTATTTTTTGTCTATTTATACGATTGTGTTTGCTCATGATATACGATTATGAATGTATATAAGAAGTTCGACGAGAATTAGACCCGAGTATACGTTTATACAAAAATTATACTCTTGATACAATATTTTTTAATAATTATAATTATAATTAATTATGTTATGAATATAATATATTATAACAATCTCGTATAATATATTATCGTTCGTTGTAATGATAATAGAGAATAATTATTGATTATTAAAAAATATTTTTTTAATGATTATTACAATTTTTTTGTAATAATTGATCGAGGCTGGAGAAAGAAAAAAAACTTGGGTACGATTCAGTGTTGGATAGCTCATGCATACGTATATTTTATGTACGAAAATATATATGAATTTGAACTATAGAAAATCGAGGAGCGCCTGACACATTTTTTTTAATGTATGTCCAAGTGTCAAGGCGCTTCGATCGAAAGCTCGATGTTTTTCGAACTCCAGCTCCACTTTGCAATGATTCGAATGTTCTCCTTTTTTTCATCTATGAAACTTTTCTATAACGAAAAACAAATAACTAACTGCCCAATTACTGTTTACTTGAAGGACACGCTTATTTTTCTTACCGAGATCGAAAGAATGAGATCGACTTTTATTAGTAGTCTCGTGACGTCGAGATAAAAAATACTAAAAATTTCACAATTCATTTCAAATCATTAAAAAGTGCGAAATATATCCAAAAGATATTTTTCATTAGTTATAAATCTTATTGAATGTGAAAACGATATTTCAAATAAGACATTAACAAATTATTTTATAATTGTATAAAATGAATTCAACTACGTTTTTTTTAATCCGTCCTGGTAATTTGTATTCTATTTGAGAAAAGGTACGTCGATCTCAATGCAAAAGTCTGTCACGAGAGGTAAAAATGACTAATGATCAACGAACGGATATACGTGCAAATATAGTTTAATAATTTTTGCTCGCGGTTGAATAGTATTTAAGAGAAATCGTCGAGTGGAATGACGAGTGTATAAAAAATGGAGAAAAAAAATGCCAACGAATAAATCCTTGTTAATAAATAAAAGTACATTTATTAAATCGATACGGCGAACGTGTAATCTCACTTTTCATCTTCCATTTTCATCGTCGTGTAGCCATCGTGCACCAATGTTATCCGAAGTGTTTCCCATTTTTTATCAACGTAGAAATTAATCGAACGCTATTAAAAACTTTCGTGAAATATCGAAAGTGAAATGTCCTCGTTGAATTTTAGGTAAATGGAACTCGCCTCGTTTTTCAAGACTTCGAAACAAATGACAACATTTGTTTCGAAAATTTCTACAATGTAATATCTCGGTGCTGAAATTACTCGAATTTTTTTCGCCGTTCAATATTGAATTTTTAATGCACTACGTGCTAAAAAGCAAAGGCCACTTGTTTTTACACCGGAATTTAGGTTCGAGTCGAACAGCTGTAACGACGCCAAAAAAGGTGAAAAAAAATTGAAAAATAATGAGACATAACTTTTTATTTTATAATTCATAAGTGACTAATGTTTTTGCTCTACATGAATCACGAATGACATTTTTTATTATTTTTTAAAACTTCTACTTAATCAAATGAAAAAAAAAATCTAAAAAATGTCAGAAATACTAAAGAAATTTATTTCCATAAAAATTCAACAATTCTGCAAAAAATCTTACGCACCCCTGTTCGTCAAATTTACCAACACGTCCGTTTCAACCTTGGATTAATAAAAAATTCTTCTAATTAGACGACTGAAAATAAATTAAAGAACAAAAAATGACGTAGGTCGACAAATGAGAACTATCGAGTTTTTTTTTTCTTTTTAAGAAGCAAAAACGATTGCACGTGAGAAAAAAGAAATTATTAAAGGGAATATCCTCAGATGAGGTAAAAGTGGGAGCGCAATAAATGAAAGAGCGCAAAAGATAGAGAAGCGAGACCGATGCGAATTTGACAGCGCGTCGGCGCCAGAATTTCTACGCAGACGCGAAAATTCTCTGAAATTTCCTCTCTCCGGTATGACGCAAGCTCATGGATATCCTCGAGATTCACGAAAGGGCGAGAAACTGAGAGAGAGCGAGAGGGAAATATACAGAACACGAAACTCTCGACAGATGATACCGGGGAGCTCGAAGTCTCACTAAGTTGGAGCGCAGTTCAACTCGAGGTTCCCACGGACGAGGATCGCACGCTCGTTCCAAAACCGAAACAACATTCGCAAATGTTACTCCTCTGTATTCTCGTTTCCGTATCTCGCGACAGCTCCGTGAACTTCTGACAATCGAAAAGTGAAATAATTTGAAAATTCTCGAAACAGGTTGATTGTTGAAAAAAAAGGGGTAAGACGATTTTTGCTCGCGACGTTTATGCGAATTATTTACGTCTGTGCGATTATTTCGACGTGAAGGGATTTTTCGGTTTTATTGGAAAATAATTCCATCGAGTTCCGGGCAACGAGCTTGATCGAAAAATAAAAACTTCGTGTGTTAACGAGTGCCTGAAAAGTCAACCACCTGTAAACGTGTCGTCTATTCAGTGCGCTGTTCAATGGAGAATTCAGACGAAAAACTCGATCACTTGTTCATTTTGGCTGAAAATGCTTTTTTTTTGTCTTTTGGGGAATTTGAAGAGAAATTGAGAGGAAAAATGTAACTTTGCGATGATACAAAAATTCGTATGGTTTTTCATTTTTATGGTGAAATTGCAAAATTATTTTGAAACGATTGAATTTTTTCGAAGATATTTCCTAAAATATTTATATTTAGGATTTGTAAAATTTTTTCGAGGGAGGAAGAATCTGAATAAATGTAATGTGTAAATTTCTCTCGTGAAGTACAGGCAGGCTGTTGAATACAGAATTCATCTCGAGTCGGTGAACTCGATAACTTTTCCATTTTAACGCCCAAGAATAAATTTATTTCAGCAAAGTAAAAAAACTGAAGGGAAAAATGTAATTTCGCGTTAAAAAAATAATTGTAGTACAAACGCAGTCTTATTGAAAAATATTTTAAAATACCTGATAAATGAAATTACTCTGAAAATTATTATTTCTCAATGATTACATTTTTCGAAAATTATTTGATATTATTCAGTTTTTGTAAAATATTTTTCATGCGAATAAAAATTTTAATGTGCTCGAAGAAATATTCCCTTTCAGCATACAAACAATAAAGCATTGTGTATATTTATTTTGCATTGATTCCACTCTTCATCTTGATATTCAGAAAAGTAATCAAAATAGAAAGCGCGATGGTGTGTGACGAGATGCGAGTATGCATTTTCGAGATTATTTCTCGTTTGGTTTGAATCTCATTGAAAAGCTCCAACCGTAAAAAAAATTTCTTCTTTATTAAGATCTAACAGAGTATGATGTGTAAAAAATTCTCTCTTCTCGTACAAACGATGGATAAAGTATTGTTTCATTCGCTTTGCAATAGTTACATTTTTTTATCTCAATATCCAGGGGAATAAAAATAATCAGAATAGAATACGCGATGGTGTATGACGAGACGACACGAGTATGCTCTTTCGAGATTATCTCCGAGTTCGGTCGAATTTTATTGGAGAGCACAGATGGAGATTCTATTTTTGTTAAAAAATGAGCTGACTCCATTTCGACTCCATTTAAAAGTAAAACAGTAAAAGTAAAAAAGTAAAAGAATAGAAAATGAAAAGATAAACTCTAATTCAAGGTGAAGTTTGTTGAGCACTTCAATTATAAATCCGAGTAAATTTGTAGAGAGAACTCTCAAAATTACGATGAGTGAGGAAAAAATGTGAAATTTCTCCTAATGAAAAAAAAATCAAATTATACAGACGAAAAAATATTAAATTGTGCGTAATTTTTTGCGTAATAATATTAAAAAAGTAGCGAAAATGAAATAATAATGTTGAATAATAATTCCGACAGGATTATTGCAAAATTGAAAATTCTGTGGTATAATTACATTCCATTTCGCTTGTCATTGTGTGACGTTTGCTATACGTTTCCCTTGTGCACATTGCCATTCAATTCGAATCTTCGCTGGTGCATACGAATTCCTTCAAATGCTTTCGACATTCGACATGCTTGGTGCATTTTTCATCCTAAATATCGTTATGCGAATGAGTTCGTATTTTAGGATCAAATTCACAGTTTGAAGGGAGAGAAAAATATTGAAAGCAAAAAATTCAAAAAGGAGATTAAATTCATCCAATATTCAGATGTAAAAGTGAATTTCTCGGATAAATCTTGAATTCAAAAATGCAATTTGCAAGATGTAAAAGATCTTATGCAATAAAATATTAAATAAATGTTTGAAATAAAAAAGTGTACGTTTTGAAATTGTATGCTGAAGACCGTGTACATTTTTTAAATTAAAATTTCAAAAATTCTAAATAATGAAAATATTTAATAAAATGTTTTTGTGGGATTTTAAAACAAATGGAAATTGAATTCCCTTCATATATTGAATAAGTTTTTGCAGAGAAATTATTGGGATATTAAAAATGAATTTCTTCGCGGCGGGAGTAAAAATTCACGACCCAGAGAATAAATTTATAAAAACGTTTTCAATTGAAATTCTCCATAGTTTCTGTCTGATTTAAAAATCCTCATGAATAGTGTTATAGAGAGGAAAAAATGAGAACATTTGAATTGAACACGTTCATAAAAAGAAATCGTGTAAAAAGCTTTTTCGATGAGCTTTTGAACGCTTTGGTAAAAGCAAACGGTACACAAATAATGCAGGAATATCGTACTTGTGAAAGGCAATATGAAAGACTTCTTCATTTCAGAGGCTAATAATCATTGAATGACACGGACGATCTATGGAAATGAAATACTGGAAAATCGTTGTCTTTTTCTTCAATTTATGTATATGGGTAATTGTTATTTTCTATTTTTAACAAATAAATAAATTCTTTTATAATTGCAAACATGATCATTAAAACTTTTTTTTATAATTTTAAAACATCGAACATTTTTTAATTAAAAATCATTTTTCCAAGGCATTAACTTCATTCATCCTAAAAAAATTGATTGTTGACGTTATAAACTTGTTTTATTATTCATTACTCAGCTTTTTAATAAATTTATAATAAATACAACATTTGAAGTATAAATTTCCTTTAAATACGAATTGATTTAGAATATTTGTGCAAAATCGATTGACAGCTGACGGGATGCCTGGTTCTCGCAATGGGTGCCTGGTTACTACTAGAGCCGAGCAACGGTTATCTCTTCAATTTATTCGCTGAGAACACCGCACCCCACAAGACAATATACTTCCTATCGTATAGTGTCCTTGGCCTCGGTTTTGTCGTCTTGGTAGTCGGATTCTTCGGGTGCCAGGCATCGCTTCGAGGAAATCAATGTATTCTTGCCATGGTGAGAATATTCAAATACCCCATGGAAATATCATAACTCGTTGAATACGATAAAAACCATAAAAAATACAGTAAAAATTTTCATAAGCGATTCCTTCGAGACGAATAATCTGTCACGAGTTTTCATCTCCCACTGTGGAATTTTTTTATTCATTTTTGCATAACAGCCTAACGCATGCGCATTCTTATAGGATTTACGTTTCGGAGTAAAAACGGTCGAAGGTATAAAGATTAACTTGTGAAAGGTTCTTAGCGAGATTTGAATCTAGAAAAAATTTGTAATGGAAAATGGAAAATTTAAAAAAGCTCAATTTTTTTTTATTTTGACGTTTCAGAATTAAATGACTCTAAGATCTTTCATGCAGTTTTCAAATTATTGGGTGTTGAATACTGCAAGATCAGGAATCACGTATTATTTTGATGGGATTTTTTATGGATAAAAAATTAACAAACATTTAGAGAATAAAAAATGTCTCTCCAATCGCTGTGAAAGAGTGTAGAGCATAATTGAAATTATGTGCATAAAATGCAGTGAATAATTACGGAGTGTTTTCACAGAAGTTTACGTAATAATAAATTTATATTGGAATATTGTAGGTACGATGCCTCATTAAAAGTATTTAAAATGGATATTCAAAATGAAATCAAATTTTCAGAGCTCTGTTTTGTTAATATTATTGAGAAAACAAGAGTAAAAAAAATTAATAAAATAATGAATTTCAATACATGACGGTTGTCAGAGGAAAAAAAGAATTTGCATCCACGATTTACATCTCCGAATTCATTAAAACAGATATTCGCAATTTTATGCATTGTTAAATTTTATTCATTAAATATTCACTGGATTCTGATTCTAATTTTAATTGAATGAATACCAAAAAAAACTCTTTTTGATACCAAAGATATATTTCCAAATAAATTTTCAGAAAAAGAAAAAAGAAAAATTAAAAAAAATTTTTTATATCGATGTCATAAAATGTAATTTCATTTTTTTCAGTATATGGTCATGCTGATAATCCTCATAGCTGCGGAAGTAGCTGTCGTTTGTGTCGGAGGCTTTTTGTCATCGAGGACAATGTCTGGTCTCGAAGACAGACTTTTGAACAGACTTGCCGAGCACTATGGACACGATTCCGCCAGCGACATTCCATTTAGCCATAGTCTCGATTTTGCACAATACAGGGTACGTAAATAACTGTTCGACGAAACAGATGATATTTTGTTCCAAAATTTTTATATGATTCATGAAAAAAATTAATTTGATTTGATCCTAAAAAATAATTTTTGAAGAAAATAAAAAATATAATCCAGAACTGATTCTTAGAAGAAAATGTAGAACGAATTTGAACAAAAAATCCAAAAAACTTTACGCACAAAATTTATCGAAGAAATTTGATTAAGAATCGTATCCAAAGGATATCAAATTTCGTTTATAGCTTAACGATTTTCGCAGCTGATTACTCTCCAACTTTCGATAATTTGAGTACTTCTTTTCGTCAATTGTCTTTCACATTTCAGTTCAACTGCTGCGGTATCTATGGGGACGGTGATTACAATGAGACCGCATGGTGGAGAGACGGTCGATATTCAGGGGCCAAAAGACACGTACCACTGACCTGCTGTGTACTCAGGAATCCGGAGGTAAATTCATTCAAACCAGCGAAAACCTCAAATTCCAATCATGAACTTTAAACCTCATCAGATGAGGACCGAGTTCCATTCAGGAGTGGAACTTTTCGGTCAAAGAAACAATTGGATTGAATATAAAATAGTTTGGGACGAGAAAAGCGATTGATACGAACATAAACAAAACTATAAAAATATCAACTAATTTTTAACATAGAAATGAATATAATTAGATGAATCTTTGAATAAAAAATAATCGTTCTGGAATTCCAAATTATATGGACACGATACTTAAGATGATGTTTAACACCTACAAGTGCGAGAGAGACAGATGAAAAACGGATTTGTTATTTTCGCAGAGATTTTTGACATTTTCGAAAAAACAAGAGAATCACATTATTCTTTGATGGAAAGACTGCAACGTGGTTCTTTTTTTTCTTCGAAAAATGTTCATTTTCAGAGAAAATAGCAGAGTTCGATTTTGCACGATGTAGAACACTTGAACATCACCTCAACTAAATAATTAATTATACGAATAAATAATTATAATTTCTATACGAATAATGAATTACCATTTTTTAATTGCCTAAACAATGATTTTTCGAAATTTAAAAGCAAGGATGTTATAATATTATATTAAAACATCAATGCTGTCAATATTACGACTCCATTTTAAAAAATATTAAAAACCACAATATTTTGTGTAAATGTGCCTTCAAAATGGTCGATATGGTAATCAATATTTGAGAGTGAAATTTTCAGTAATCTGTTGAAAATCTTCACAATTGACACTAACTTCTGTATAATTAAGAAAGCTCTCTAGAGTCAAGTGGTAAATAAATTGCATTTTCAGATAAAGAATGCAGGAAGTCCGATGAGTGTGGTCTCGAGAGTATTTCACAAAGACGTGAGTACTCACTCAAGATTTTTCTTTCTCTCTCAAAGACGCGCATTACGAACCCTTTGTTTTTTAATGTTTAATCTAGAATGAAAAGCCTTGGCTCCATCCACAACCAAAAGACGAGGCTGCTTGTCAGGCTCTCGACATAGAAGCTCAAGAAGGACACAGACACAAAGAAGTAAGTGATGCTTCAAATTACATTTTACCTTTCTAAAACATCTCGTTATTTTATCTTAAATCCTTTAACGTACCACTCTATCATTTTCTTTTTTGCATTCCATTATGTACCATCTAGGTATAATTTACAGAAGAGTTTATTGCTCGCTTTTATGAATTGGCTTTGTTGTTTTGTGGTTAAAATTTGTCGATTTACATCGTAATCAAAGTTGGTATGATAAATTATCATTTTTTGTTGTTTTCAGTTATTTATTATTTGAGAGTCCTCATTTTTAAAGCAAATTTGAAAATTTTCCATAAAATTAATGCAAGATTTAAACAACTTTAGGATAAAATATTTTTTGAATGTTTTTAGGGCTGCCTTGATAAAGCAACGAGTTGGATGCGGACAGAGAGCATTAAACTCATAATGATAGGAATTGCGATAGCAGGTGTTCAGGTAAGTTAAAAAACAATTTTGTATTTTAGAAAAATTGCAAAAAAAAATATTTTCATAACTAATTCTCAAAAAGTACAACTATTATTATCTTTATTTTCTATGCTCAGTATTCTTTGAGGGTTGAGAAATTAGTTATGCAGATATTCAGCATTGAGAAAAATTGAAAATACATAAGAGTAATTATAAAAAAACATCAATCGTGATAAAAATAATATTATTATTGTTTTAATAATTCAAATTTTCATAATTTTATCCAGACCGTGGGCGTATTATCGTCGGCCATGCTATGTCGACGGCTGAGAGAAGTTCGCGAAAATTGAAGATCCGATATAAATATACTGCCGTCCTCGCCGTCGGGCGTAAAGAAATAATCGTCGCCAAACGTGCAAAATAGATATTAACAAAAAAGAGATTCAAAGAATATATACTTATATATATATTATATGTAGATATACATACTTATTTCGCACATTTCATTGACGAAGACGAAGTCTGCTCAGAGTCCTTGACATCGATCGTTGTATAAATGATACACGAAGTAAAAAAGAAAATATTTAAAAAATTAGGAATTCACACTTACGAGTGCGAGTACGCATTATTGGATTCTTAAAATAATTTATCAAACGTTATTAAAAAATTAAAAATTTTAAGAAACTAATTGTTTGTTTTTAAATTATCAACAAAAAATTAAAAATGTGCCAATTTCTAGATATATTTTGCAGCTATTTCGTGGTTGAATAAAAACGTAATTTAATAAGAAAATAATAATTTTAGTAAAAAGTGAACTTAAAATGAGGAAGAAAGTATTAGACATTTTTTTCAAATGATTCGAAAAGAATTGATAAAAATTTATTCGTTGATTTGTATTGTTAAGAAATCACTGTACGATAAAATTTTGCTGTACAAATGTCATGTGTTGATGATGAAAAAATGGGGACAAAACGAGGTACAAATTCCACAGCATTCATTTATTGAGCCAAAATAGATTGTTCGCTAATTCTTTTTCCAAATAAGTGCCAAATCATAATTTTACGAATAGTACAAGAAGATATGTCAAAAAATAAATTATACATACATCGGACTGTGCACAATTGAATATTAAAATTATTTTCATTTAACCTTCAATGTCAAATGGTTTCAAAATTTGATAAATTTAATAAAGACAATATTGAAGCTCTTGACGATCAAATTTTTACGGTGCGTAAAAATAAAGTCAGATCGTCGAAACAAAGTTCAAAAAATAATGACGGAAAAGAAGTAAAAAACCATTCAAAAAAAATTAATGTAAAATATAAAATTCTAAGAATGAAATCGTTTTTAATATACATTATTCAATCTCTTCGCATAATACAAAAAATTGGCACAAACTCATTTTCTATGACTTGCCCCTGGTTTTGATTCTATCGCAATATTTTTTATTGTCTCTTGGAAGAGATTGCATTGTATTAAATGTATACACCAAAAAGATGTACGTAAAACATGTATATATGTATAGCGTTCGATGAGTGTGAGAGCTCGAGATAAATCGAGGTAAAACATGTGTTATATTTATGACTCGTTCTATGCATAAATATTTACGAAAAGAAAATTAAAGATAAAAAGATCGAGGGAAAATAATAGTGAGGAGATATGATTATTAATCGTAGTAGTAAAGATCTCGTTCATTTTGACGTTGAATCGGTTTCACATCCACCAGCATTGGCACATCGGCAAGATAAACATTTCGAAATTTGACCATCTGAAAAAATTGTCACAGTTGTATTTGAGTGAAAATAACATGAATTTTTAAACGACAATACTTTTTTACTTCAAAAATTATCAAACATATTATATCAGTCATGATCGAGTTGACGTATGTTTTATTTCATTTTATCATTTGCTATATACACTTACGAATTACATTGTTGAAAATATGTATTGTTTATTATTTATTAATAAATTGTTTTCACTGTGATATTTATAATTTTTAATGTTTCTGTCTATTGAATGTTTTTCTGAAGACCGTCCCATTCTTAGATAAATCATTTTTTATACTTTTTATACTGTTTTAAAAAAAATAGAAATAGAAGGATTTTTTGTTATTTATTATGGGGGTGGGTGATATATTCACCTGTGAGGATGAGACATCAAGAGCATTTGGCATAACGATCCAAGTTGCTATTTCTTCCAAACTTTCCTGCATCATGGAGCCTCCGTAGGAGTAGTAATTTTTCTCGAAAATGGGACAAAGGACGTCGAAGGTGAAAGACGGTATAGAAACTTTGGTCCCCGGTTTTGGTATTCGCCAGAGATTCTTCACTACGTGATCCAAATGTTTGTTTTCCACATTCGTGATCTGTCAGGAATTTAAATTCATACCACAATAAACTTGAATCCTCTACGTGTATTTACAATAAAGTTTTTTATTGTCTTTCAAATTCTTCTTTCAGCTGTTTTTATTTTGCATAACAATTTTAAAAGTTTTTGGATTTGAAGAATTCTTGAAAATTTAGATTTGTAATACGTTGAATTTCATGGAATAATTTAATCTTATTGTTTCAAACGCGTGTTTTCAATTTTTAATGGAAGACTCTGGTGAATATAAATTCGATCAGGTTTCTTCGTATTTTTAATATTCATGATTGTTATAGACGTATTTTTTGAAGATTTTATACAAAAATGTTTGTGCTTACCTGAAATAAAACGGAAACGATCACCATGCCGTATTTTTCTCTGGCTAGGATTGCGTTTACTGGCGAATGAAAACCACGCTTCACGTGAATCATTTGCAATTCCAGGGGATAATTAACGCCGTCGATTGAATGCTCGCTTCCAGTTTTGTCAGTCGGACCCCAGTGAAAAATCATAGAGTGGAAATCGTAGACATCGGTCAGAGGTCCACCCTCGATGCTTGGTCGAAAATCAGGAGGCCAGAAACCAGTTATTGTAACTTTGCATGAGAAAATAAATGTCCAAAAAAGTTGATTACAATTCAAAGAAAAATAAAACCATCGTTCGATTTTATTTTTACTTTCAGATTTTTTATTTAAATATTTATAAATTCGAAGAATATTGAAAAAACGTCCACAACGTTCTTAATTTCCTGCCCTCAGCTGTAACTTTCCATTTTTTGCAAAAGTTATTTATTCAAAAATTTAAATTGTGAAGTTTTTCACATCAGAATTTCCATTGAGTTTTCAGTTTTTTGCAACTGTAAGTTCGCGAAATTCACTCGAGAGATTTCTGTGTATTTTAAAAATATTTTCAAATTTTTATATTTGATTTCCACAAATAAAATATTTTGCGTATTTTTAGTTTTTAATTGGATTGTGAATAAAAAAATTTCAAATACCAGTATTTCCATCATTCGCCATCGCCATGGCGATGGGCTCTGTGGAGTAATCGTTCCACTTGAGCGGCCTTGAGGATTGAACGACCATTGCCGAGCAAGTTTTAATATTAACCGGACACTCTCGCCCTTCGATCCGGCTTTCGGGATAAAAAAGTTTCCAGACGCTCGGTGCTCCGAAAGCTGTGACCGGAAGTTGGCTCTCCAAGGGTCCAAATATATTGGTCCAGTCGAATATCTCCGTCAGCAGGAAGGCTTGCGTAAAATTAATTAAAACCCATTGAGCCTTGGTAAACTTTGAATTTAAGTTTCAGAATATCGCGCTCCAAGCAATTCAGTTTTTAATACTCAAGAGTCTGTTTAATTCGTTTCAGTTCTTTTTTTAATATTATTTTTATATTATTTCCGTTTTCCTTTATACAAAAGTTCTCAAACATGCAATTTTTTTATTTCACATCAAATTGTAAACATTTAATTTTATAGCTAGAAAATTTATAATTAATAAATTTTATATTAATTTTTTATATCAAGTTGTATTTTTTTATAAAATTATGATACGTAAATACATTTTTAAATGCAAGTCTCAAAATAGACTCTCAATGAACTCCAAGCCAGTTCCATGAAGTTTTAAAATTTTTAAATGAACTGTAAATGAATGTGCATTTGGAGATTTTAATTCTGCAAAAAAACAGTAATTGTGTTTTTCTCTGTCGTACTTGCCAAAAGAACGCCCCCGCAGGCTGCGAAAAATTCTGGAAACGTGAAATTCAACATTTCCAATGCGATTCTTTCTCGCGCGTTCGGAGAATTCTCTCGCTCGACGGATTATCCCTTCTGATTAAAGCGGATGGAATCACCGTAAGAGCATTCCCGGAATATACAATCAGTGTTCAACGCAGGTGGACAAATTTTCACTCGAATACTCGCAATTTAGACGAAATTTTCATGGATTTATCAATTGGAAGTTTTAGCCTTATACCACAAATTTTGATTGACGCGTCTGTCAAAATGTAAACATCATCAAGAAAAAGGATTTTCATCTGTTTTGGGAAAAATTGTGAAATCCTTTTTTTTCATTAGCTCTTCAGACACCACGAATCAATATTACGTCAAGTGACAGGCTTCAAGTAAAAATTTTGAAAAAAATCAAAATATGACGCTAAATCCGCAAGTTGGTGAATAATTGCAAAATTTTTTTTTAATTGTAAATCAAATTTCGTTTTACTGTTTTTTAATTATCGTTGAATCTTCGTAGACAATGAGATAAAACAAACTATAATATCAACCTCGTCGTCTGGTTTGCCGAAATGGAAACAATCACCCTTGGACTTGAATGGGATTTACACGCGTACGAAAATTTTTCCTCCCCTGAGACTTCACAGTTATTGGCAAACGGGACGTTCGGCTAAGATATCGAATACTGGAGAAACTGGTGAATTTTTTAAAATTCGAATTAAATTTTCTATAATAAATACCACGAATAATCAAATAAATAATTACATAGGAAAATGAAAAAATAATTGAGTATTTAAAAAATTAAACGATATAAGCAGATGAAAAAGTTAATTCGAATAATACAAAATTAAAAATATATAAATTTTCAGTAAAAGTTGAATTTTCGGATAGAATATTGCCAGGCATATCGGGCGGACCATTAAAAGATTATTATCAGTTTGACAATCTCCAATTTCGATGGGGTCCTAGTAATTGTCGAGGAGCTGAACACTCCATCGACCAGTTATGGTATCGTTTTACCTTTCTAATTATTTACAAAACCCCCTTGTAATAATTATAATAATTACAAACATTTTTAATACTCTCGGCTCTTATTTTCAAATTATTGTAATTATAGGTATTCCATGGAGGCGCAATTAATGCACTGGAATATTCAGTACGAAATGTTGGAAAAGTGTTTTGAAAAATCTGATGGAATAACCATTTTGTCATTTCTTTTACAAGTGAAGTTTTATTAATTCGTTTTGTAATCCCGTTTCAATTTATTTTTAATATATTTTTAGATTTGTCAAAAATTTTTTTTTAATTTACAAATTATTTATTTTTCATTTTTTATGCAAGGTTGTTGGATGCTCAGAAAATCCGGATAATCCACTTTTAGCTGATATAACAAATAATCTTTACAAAATCAAAAGAGCTGGAAACATAGCACGGATCACTTCTGGTAAAAATACTTTAAATTTTTTTTAATTATTTATCAATCTTATCAATTTATTTTTTTTTTTAAATCACTGTAACAATTTTTAAGATCTTCAGTGGATGTATGAGGCCTGTCAGGCAAACGGATATTATACCTACGGAGGATCTTTGACGAGCGAACCTTATCACGAGTGCGTTACGTGGATCATTATTCCAAGACCAATAAAAATATCATCTCGACAGGTAAATTTTTAAATTATTTTTTCATGTTTTCTTAATCAAATGGCATTTTACTATAAAATCTTTGTTTAGCTTAACAATTTTCTTGGATTGAAAATATTTGTTAATAAATAATATCATTCAATGTACGATTTTTATCTGAAAATTTTAGGCTGACGCTTTTCGCGGAATTCATAATGCAAGATCGGAACCAATAGTGAGAAATTATCGATCCCAGCAAACCTTGAACAACAGAAGAATTTGTTATGCGACCACCGACCATGAGGCAGCTTGAAGTTCGTCACCTAAAAATGTATTGGAAAGTTTGATGTTCATAAAAAGAGGAAAAAATTTAACCACAAAAATGTAACCAAGAATTTCTTCATAAATATTAACAACCATGAGCACTGGTGAGTTTGTAAATATTCCGTGTTGAAAAAATGAAACCTTCAAAAACTATTTTCTCTACTAGACATAATTGGGTTAATGAAAATTGGAAATTCTCCCATCAATCTGGACGATCGATACGTAACGAGCAAAAAATTTCCACCTTTAATTCTTAGTGGCCATTGGTTGAAAGATGGCGAAGCTTATTTGTCGAATGACGGGAAAACAGGTAAAAATCATTAATTTGTAAAATTATTTGTTTTTTTATAATTTTGAAAAAAATAATAAAATAAAATAGCTATGATTAGTTTGAGTGGAGAACGCATGCCTTCGACGGTGACAGGAGGACCTTTGATGAATGATGAGTACGAATTTATCGACGCTCATTTTCACTGGGGAAAAGAAAATTGCAATGGCTCGGAGCACCAAATTAATGGAACCTGGTAAATAAAATTTTCTATATTTACAGGTCAGAATTGATATTAATAATAAATAAAAATTTTTATATGATTTTCTTGGATCAATTATTTCATTCAGTTTATTTCCAGGTTCTCAATGGAAGCTCACGTCGTTCACTGGAATAGAAAATATTTTACGTTCAAGGAGAGTCTCAAGCACAAAGATGGCTTGGCTATACTCGCCTATTTTTTCCTCGTAAAATACTTTTTTAGTTATTAAATTATATTATAATTATTAATTATTAAAAACTTTTTAATTAAATCGTGTAAATTAGCGTAAATACTTTATCTTCATAGATTGTTAAAAATCATGATTTATTGCAGGTCACTGAAAAAAATGTTGTCGGCAATCCCATATTCGAAAAAATCACAGATCATTTAAAAAACATCGTAGCACCGGGTTCTGAAGTTCAAATTCCAGCAAGTAAGAATTTCGATTTTCAATAAAAATTAGATTTACTCATATTCCAGATTTATCATTTTTTATAAAGTTAAAAATCAAGACATTTTAAGTCGAATTTTGAATTTTAGTCAACTTTTGAATGAATTCACCTTTATATAACGCAGCCAAACCAGATTGATTATTTACGACAGATAAAAATAAATTATGATTTGATTGTCGATAAAATGATTTGAAATAAAATAAACAAAATCAATGACAGCAAATATAATTTAAAAAATTATATTGACAAAAATAGTTATATTATTGCTCAGATTGTTTGTCCTGGATGCGTGAAGCGACTCATTGTCCTAAATATTACACGTATTTGGGAACTTACGACGAAAGAAGGGAAGGACGAAAGCTTCGTATTCCCTACGCGACATGGATTATTTTTCCTCTCATGATTCCAGTCAGTGCAGGCCAAGTACGCAAAATCATTCATTCAATAAATAATTTTCTGAACCTCATTATTATAACTATAATTATTTTAGTTCTAAATTTACGTCGAAATAATAGAAAAATATACTTCATCAGGTGGATGAATTTCGAAAATTGCGTAACAAAAAGGGTCGTTTCATTTTTCAAAATTGTAAAGAAATTGAACCCCCGAACGGACGAAGAATATTTTTAGTGGAAAATAATAAACAAAAAATGTAATTTATACGAAATTTATAAAATCAACAATTAGAACAGTATTACAATTTATAAAAAAATACAAACCACGAACATAATTAAAATATTAATAACAATGTCTGTCATATTATTTTCATTACTCATTCTTAACCCATTTTAATTTCTATATAATCAAAAAATATACATTCTTTTCTTTTTACAAAAATAATGGATTTTTTTTACTTTATGAATAATTACTATTGAATATCATAAGTTCTATAAAAAGATACATATTTTTCCTACTTTTTATTTTTAGAATTAAAATTGTTTACGGTATCGACAGCTGCACAAATAGCGAGGATCGTGTTTTCGAGAATCGCTCGAATTCTGATATGAAAAATTTCCATACGCAAACGACTTCCATTCACGATTTTCTTATCTAACCCAGACCCTACGTTTTTGTCATCATCGGTGATAATGCTCGTTTTCGAAGTTTTTTTCGCCCGACTCTTCGTTCTTTTCCTCGGCGTCGTTAAACTCATTTGCGAACTTCCGAGGCTCGTCGATCTTGAAACGTCACCAGAAGGAGCCCCGTCGATCGATACTTCTACCCGGAAACACTCGCTAATAGTACGTTCCATTTCATCCTCGAACTTGTTAGCGAAACCGCAAAGCAAACTACACACGATTCGCATTTTTAAATCGATCCGCCTCTCAGGAACGTCGAAATTTGATCGACTCGAGATGAATTCGATGTCCCCGAAATTCGGTCTCAAAGCGAGTTGACAAACCTCGTTGAATCGAGTTAAAGTTTCGTTTCGAATTTCTGGTTTTTTTATCATCAACAACGTTCCTCGAAGTTCTTCGAGCGATAAGCTCCAGGG
The DNA here is from genome assembly GCA_030522605.1 of Cremastinae sp. B BG-2022a. Lineage (NCBI taxonomy): Eukaryota > Metazoa > Arthropoda > Insecta > Hymenoptera > Ichneumonidae > Cremastinae sp. B BG-2022a. Next base: position 34,668 of record JAPYYX010000390.1, on the reverse strand, counting down.
TGGCGAATCCTCGCTCGTGACTTCCTCATAAATTTGCTGAAATTCTTTCATCAGGTCCGAATTGTAAGTGTAACAAGGATTTTTCGCACAAAATATTTCTCTGTCGAGAAAAAGACTGTCGTAAGGGAGCGAAGTTAAATCGACTCGTTCAACACTATCAAAAATCGAATTTAAAATGTCTCTGATTATTCCGTCACGAATTTGATGATTTATATAATTTTTTATTGCGTCAGGACTCTCCGTAGTTTTGTGTCTCAATCCTGTGAAATTTCTCAAAGAATTCCTTGTCTCGGGATTGGATGAAAAATTCGCGCAGCCCCAAAATCTAAAGATCAAGAAATCAGCAGAAATTGGCGGATCTACAACGAGATTCCAGGACTCCGTCGCGATTTGAGGTTTCTCAGATCTGAACCAAATCGACAACGTCACGACCTCCCCGGGCAAGAGGATTCCATTATTTTTATTAAAATAAAACGGACTGCTTCGAAACGCTGGAAAAATAAATCCGCTTCCGAGGCCGTGAATCCTCCAACGATAAGTGATTGAAAAATCGCTCCGATTTTCTATTCGAATTTCTCGTTCGTATTTTCCAAAATCATTCGACTCGAAAATTAACCACCACGTGAAGTCTTCAGGATTTTCCTCGTCCTTTTGCAATGATCTTTCGAAAGAAACTTCACGATTTTGAATTTTTAGCCGAACGGCGTCCGGATCCTCGTCCGTTTCCAGGACCTCGGATTCGCTCTCATTTTCAGCTGTGAACGTTTCCAAGTTCGTGTTTCTCGTGTGCATGAAATCCTTTAGAATTTTCCTCGGTGGTTTTTCCGTTATTCGCTGACCCTCGATCGCCAGCAGGCTCATTTCCTTTTCTCTGAGATTCAATGATTTGATTCTCTCCGAAATTTGTTTTTCTCGAATGTTCAAATAATTATTGGCTTTTGGGAAAGGCTTGAACGGTTTGCTCGTCATTGGCAAGCCTTTTTCTCGTTTTATCAGCTTCGGTAGCGCGATTCGCTCGAAGGACGGTCTCGCCTTCGTCGGCGTCGCGACGATGTCGGGCAAGTCGGAATTTCCTCGTTTCGACAGATATCCCAATGATGACAAAAATCCCGGACCAGCCCGGGCATACTTACTTATGATCGTCGGATTGAGGTCGCCCAGGCCCTGAGCGGCTTCGGTTATCTCGAGCTTCCGTCGACAGTCGTCGACGTCCCTTACCAACAGCAAATCTTCGCGTTTTCGGCCGGTAAATTTTTCGTACTGCCGATAATGCAATTCACGATCCTTCATCCATTTTCTCCAGTTTACCAGACGACGGTCCTCTGTCAGGTTTTCCTTCATCGCTGACGGTCGCTCGTTGATCGATGTCGGTGGGGACGGTCGCGAATCCCAGTTGATCGGCACTTCCGTTTTGCCGATTTTTCGCGCGTGATCCATCGTCAGGAATTTTCGTCGTCTGTCAGTTGGAAAATGTTTGAATGTTTGGTTATGGAGTTATGATCGTAAGGACGTCGATGAACGAACAAATATAGTAAAGGATATAAAATATTTGTTTCATAACGACATTGATATTTGAATTTAATTTAGAAGATTAATATTTTTTTGTTTTCTAAAAATATTTTAGGTTATATCGAACAACGATAAATCATCGAGTATCAATTATATACTAAAAGAAATTTATTTACACAGTACAGAATAATTACACTCTAAAAATTGGGAAATCAGCAAACTCAATTCTGTACAGAAATTAATGTAATGGATAAAAAATTTGTAAATTTTATAAATAATTAGATAAAACATGAGAAGTAAAAAAAATTAAATTCTACTTCATAAAAAACCATAAAAAGCTGTGCGTAAATTATTGATAAAGATCTTTGTCTATAATCACGCATGTCATTTTTTCACGTCATTACATCAGTATTATGAATAATTATTAAATTTTTTACATGTCGTTCGAGATACTCCACCAATGAAAATGTCTCGCCGAATTGGCTCCTTCGCGGAGGCTGCTCGATACTTTCCCATTAGCATGTTAATTCAGGTAATGAAAGGCTCAGACGTCATGGCACTCATTTCATATCTGTTCTTATAATTTAAATACAATTTACACCTTTCAAACACAAAACGAACATGATTAAGTTTCAATATAGCTAAAATTGAGTCCATAAAATCCCATTCCGTATTGATTTTATGATATTACCTTAAAAAGACGTCTGAAAAAAATGAATTATCTAATTTACACAACCTGTTTTACCAAAAAAGTGATTTCGCAAGTATTGAGGCTCAATTATCCAAAAAAAGCTTTTTACACTCGATGTAATTGCTCACCCTAAAAATATTAGCATAATCTTGTCAGACTATTCGTATCAGTGGCAATATTGAATAAAAATGACTGATTAAAATTTGCAATACTTATTAAAAAAACACCTTTTGTGCTCGACGTCGTGTTGCTAACCAGAACGATTGATCTAATTTAAAAACTGAACATTTTTCCCTTAGCAGTACACACAAAAAAATAATTGTAAATGAAGGAATTTTAATCACGAATTTCATTGCCGTATCTCGTGTCTGCCAGGAACAAATATTGATCTTTATTTATCATAACAACACTGAGGCAGATGTTTTTCAAACTAAAGTTTTTGTAATCTTGATGATAATTCTATTTTTGATGAGGTTTTTGAAAATTGACATTGACGTCAAAACAGTTCAAAATTCGAATGATGGTACGGACTCTGTGAACCGATACACACGTGCAAAAATTCATGAGAAAGACTATAAATAAGTAACACAATTTCCTCATTCAATCAGTAGTGAGAAATTTTTTACAACGGACCGAATTGTCCTCCAACCAAAAACATTTAATCATGAAGCTTCTACTCCTAATAAGCGTTCTAGTGGCTATTTATCTTTTTCCAGTAAGTTAAACATTTTTTTACAAAAAAAATTGTTAGTTTTTTGAATCTTCAAACCGTACACCAGGTACGGATTGGGATTTTATTATTTCAACTCACACGATTCAGAATTGAAGATGAAATCCGAAATACAGACATCAGTATATAATCTTGAAATACATTGCCACATCACTCAGTGTCAATTTAATTGAACAAACATTGCAATTTTTTTCGAAAAATTCAACTTAAAAAAAATTAAATTCCAGGATTTTAATTTTTATAATAGTTGACGATATTGATTCCTTCTACTTTACACATACCCATGCGATGTTTTGTTCTGTCATATAGAAAGTCGAAGCGAGAAATCGAGCTTTTGAACGAATGACCGGTCTAAGATTCAACACGACAAGTTTTTTGAAAAAACTGCTCTTTCTTAATGAGAACTTCCCAAATAGGATTGAAAATCGACTACAGAACTTCAAAACTAAAACTGTGAAGATGTGTCGCGATCAAGGAAATCTCAATTTGGTAAGAAAATGACCAAAATTTTTGTATTTTTTTGCTAATATATTTGTTTGTGAATTTCAAAGTTCTCCACATTCATTTTCAAATAACTGCACAAATCACGTTTCATTTATGGTATCTGCAGAATTTCCAATAGTAAATAGACTTGAAAAAAATGTTTTTTATAGTGTACGTCATCCATTAATTTACAGAAATGTTCTACAACATTTAAAAAATATATTTAATTTCAATTTGAGTCTGTTAATTTTATTTTAAATTCTAGGAAAGCTTTCGGAAGAAAGACTCCTGTTATCAATTAACTGAGCTCAGGATAAATACAGCAGTAAATAATTTAGAAATAACCACATCGTGCGATGAAGAGGACCGGAAATCGATGCGAGTTTTGACTGCGAACATAACTGCGTTGATAGAATCTTGCCGCAATTTTATCGCTGCAATCGATGGTGATATAATTGAATGCAATCATCCTAAGCCGAAAGTATTTAACACTTGCTTGCGCAAAAATATGGAAAATCGGACAAATATTTATCTCGAGCTAAAGGAAAGATTTGAGCGGGTCATCACTTTCAAAGATGATGTCTTAAAGGAGTCGAATGGACCTAAATGCTCCGGGAGACTCGTTCTTGATTGTTTAGCTAAAATCAGCGAACTCACAAAAGTATCAAGAACATGTTCGGAAACAGGGTCGGTTAACTCTATTTTGGAAACCGATTCATCACATAATCTTGACCATGTGAAGTTATTGAATATCGGTAAAACTCGACCACCAATTCAATGAGACTTAATGTATTTTTAATTAAATTTTTATAGAAAAAAATGAAAATACAATTCAGTTCATGAAATTAAATATTTATACCTTTTGAAAATCGTAAATGAAAAAATGATACTCAATTGTATACTCATTTAATGATAATTAAGAACATTTTATAAATAAACTCACTTTTTGTGTTCAAATGATTTTTTTTCTTTATAAAAATTATCCTTTTTTTGTTTCACAAATTATCCAAATTTTTTGGTATGTCAGTCGGAATGGTCGGTATTTCAGGATAGTCAGAAATCTGATAAAAATTATCAACTGCCAGTAACGTGGCGATCTTTCTGTACTGACAAAAATTCGTGCCAGTTTCCATTCTTTCAGCAGTCGACAATTAAGAGTTCTACATGTACCAATTGCTCATAAGCAGGTACTTCATTTTTTCTTAAAACAAACTTAAACCAAAATTTTGTATTTCATCATAAATTTGATTCTGATAAAATTCTGATAAAATAAAAAAAAATTCCACTTTAGAATTTTAAAAAAATTTTACTGACCAGTTGGTACAATAACATCAGATGGTTATACAGAAATCATAAACTACAGTGAATGATAAACTGCAAGAAAAACTGTATTTATCATCTTTATCATCAGAATTTAATAAAATATTTTTTTTTATTTTATCAAAATTAATTCAATAATAAATTATTTTGTACAGTGTCATTATGTTCAACACAAACTCAAATGCTCTGAGAATACAACCCAACAAAACTTTTTTTGAAAAATACCCAAATGTTGAGTCATCAGATTAATTTGCAAAATCTTTTCATATACCTGTAAGATTGAGCACAATTGCATTTGTAGAATTCGTAACGAATGCTTACAACGCAGGAACATTTGTTAACGGAAATTCCACGTCGTGAACGCGAATAATTTCAAAAATGAATCTCAGAAAAATTCTTTTTGCAACACATACGAACACAAAATATCAGTAGATTGAATTTCAATAAATATCTTCAGAAAAATTTTATTTATAACTTTATTTACAGTACATTATATACATTTGTAGTATGTGGTCAGAGGTAAAAATATAAATAAAATCAGTACATGATATTTGACATGATATAAAATTGGTAGAATAAATTAAATTTTTCTTCTAAGTATAACAAAATAATAAAAACCAAGCAAAGTCATTTTTAAAAATATCAATAAAAACTGATGAATGAAACACGTGACAAATTTTTTCTATAAAATGAATAAATTTCTCGCCAGCACTTTTCCGTATCGTAAAATATGTAAATGCGTCCATTCCGAAAGAAAATGGCCGTCGGAGTCGAGGTAATAATTGATAATACGAGAAACGCTAGCTCGTATATATAAAAAAAAAGTTCTTGACAGCTTACACAAAGTGGCTCGCTGGCCAATGAGGACGCGAAGCTGACCGTAAGAAAGAGGAACGAACGGAAAGTGAAGGTTCTTGTCCGATTGGTCGGGACGAGCGGTACGTCAGCGATGGCTTCGCTATGGCGACGAAACTAGTTGCTCGCGAGCCGTTCTCGAGCTCGTTAAAGCCGGGTTTCTCCGGGGAGCACGCGCTTAACCGAATAATCATCGAGGTTGTGTTTTTATTTTTCATTCAAAAATTTAAAAATAATGCAGTCGATCAGGCCCGGTTAAATATTCCGTCGAGAAAATATTTCGTGGTCCCGAAGGAATCGGAAAAATTGTACTCGCTGGTGACTTCAATGCGCGGACGAGCGACGTCCGCACGGACTCGTCGCCCAGTGAATCGTTCGCCTAGATAATTCTACATGTTGTAACATTAAAAAATTATTTTCTAAATTTTTGAAAATTTTAATATCGTTGATCGATATAGCTCGAGTCGATAAATAAATTATTTTTGAAGTTATTTTACTCCTGAGTGTCTTCGAAAATCATTCCAGTTTTGGTCTTACTCCAGTTTCGCCGACGTTCGAAAATTTGAAGTGGGAAGCACGTGCCATGAATATCGGAGCCAGACATCGGTCGAGCCAACAGTAAATGAGGAATTCCATCAATTTCCGTACATTTTTTTTTACGTCGTTTTTTAAAGATTTCGCATTCTGGTCGATATTTTAATCATCAGCAGTGATCGATGCTTCGATTTTGTTATATAATGAAAAATAATAAACAAACGTATAACAGTAAAATGCAAAAGAAAGTTGTGTAATAAAGTATGAAAATAATTTTTTCAATGAAGAAAGTCGTAAATAAAATAATGTGAATGATTAAATCAATTTCGAAGAGAAAGTTTGCTCGAATTGGATGAATTTTCATGAGTTCGTGCCTGGAAACTGTTTCGCTTTATCGAGAGGCGATGAACGATAATTTCACAAATGATCTAAGTGCGGATAATTGGTAAAATAAAATAAAAAAGTATCGGTGGCGAGTCTGGAAAAAGTGTGTCGACGAGGTCACTCCGTCACAGTGTCAACGCGAAGGATCCAAGTTTATCGGAAATAAAAAGTTGGCCGATGTAGCGCAATGTTTGTTGGTTGGACCTTCCTGGCGGCGGCTACCTGCCTGCTGATTGGTGCCGGTAAAATTTTTCATTTATCATTTCATGAAAAATAAAAATTGAAAAATAAACAATTCAAATGCAGAACTTTGTTATTATATCATTTCCAAATTTTTAATATTAATTTAATCTAAAAAATTCCTATATTTGATCTGATTAGATTTGACAGTTTCATTCACATATTTTTCAAAATTATTGATTTTTTTATTTTCATTATTTTTGGTCTTTGGACTCTTGAATTGGGAATTTTTTTATTTATTTTCTCGACTTGTTTGAACTTGTATAAATCCAATATTGATCTGGATTATTTTGACGTTCTTTTTTGATTTTTTCGTAGTGTAAAAAGATTTATCGAAAAATATCAATAGAAATACCGATCCAGATTTCTCATTACTCCTTTCGTCGTTTTATTTCATCAGAATAATTATTCTCTCGAAAATATCCGAAGAGAAGGTAGTTTCCATAAATTATATCCTTTATAGTATAGTGGCTCCGACGCTGCTTTCTAAACATCGTAACGATGCCACTATGTGGTCGAGTACCCACGAAGCTCGGCAGCAAAACGCTGCGTGCATCTTTCAGCAATGTAAAAAAAAATCATTATTATTAAAATCAATGTTTAATGCAATTAAGTAAAACTTTACCGCATAGTCATGAATATTTACAAGATTTTTTAATTTTTCGTCATTAAACGTTCGTTTACTGGTATAACTGATGAGACTTGGATTGAAGCTCGGAGCTTCTTAAATTTTCAAGAATCGCGTGCTTCACGAAGCACACCTTAACTCTTACGTTCTAATATGCATGGTATACATGGATATGCCTATTTGGGTCGTCGGAATCTTCAAAGTCCTCCGAAGAGGTATGCAATTTAGAGAGAACGAAATTGGCAAAATTATTAATACATCACGATAAGTTTAATAAAAATTCAAAAAATATTAAAAAATTAATAGTAACAATTGAGACGTTAGTGCAAAAACAACGATAAAAAACGTAATTAAAAAAAAATAAAAAATTTCATTATATCTTCGTTTATTTTAATAATTATTTTGGCTGCAGTTTGTAAATTATAAATTTATAAGCTTTCTTACTTTTAACTTCAAAGTTCATTATTTTCAAACCTGATTATAAAGAACACTGAATGCGATCAAAACCAATTAAAAACAGACATTAAAAAATGAATTTTCATAAATAATGATGTAGAAAATAAAATATAAATTAAGCATTCGAGTTAAACGGGAATTTATTATGTTGATTTTCAATTGCATCCCTTGCAAAAATTAATTAAAAATATTCTGATAATTATCTCTAATGGAGAATAATTATCAAAACAATTAAAAATTTCAAGAGTGAAAAAATAAAATTCAGGAACTTAACAGGTGTTTTTTGGATGGGAAGATTTATAAGTAGGTAAAGACGATCCATAATCGCTAAAAGTGTATGAATTGCTCAACTTGTACACGGCCATACATTTTTCGCGGAAAATTGCTCCCCGTCCCCTTCTCGTGCAGCGCTGGTCGCCCCTCCTCAGGAGCGCTCCTGTACTGTTGCCGCGCGCAAGACCGGTAAAAGATTTATGTTGCTTTCTTGCTCGGTGTCTGGTGACCCGATTATAACACCCTGGCGTTGCTGCTCTTGAGATGAGTATATACTCCGATACTTTATCCAGACGTTCTCTCCGCACCGTCTGCCTCTACGGTTATTCCCCGGCCCGCGAAACATTAATTCATTTGGCAAAGTAGCTGAGACTCAGCAGAATCGTTTTGACAAAAAGACGAAAACAAACATCAACTCGCTTCCGTGATATTTCAATATTAAGGCGATGCGATTATCAAGACAAATTTTTAAATTATTATTAGAAAAAAAAAGTTATGATTAAAAAATTGCAAGGTCTCAGAATTATAAAAAAATTGCAGTTTGTTTTTTCTAAATAGTCATTCATATTATTTTTATTTACGCTATATAATATGAGTGCGTTTATTATTATCGAATTACGGTAAAATTTTTTATTGGATTGTTTGAGAAAAATGGTGAAAACTATCATTTTCGCTCCAAAATTTTTACGAATTTTTACGTCAGTGTTAATTAAAAAAACTACGACTCCTGCCGTAAAAAGCTCGTAAGCAGAAAATTTTCGGCCGTAAAAAAATAGCGGAAAAAGCGCTTTTGGAATGAAGGTGCGAGCGTAACGCGGAAGTAAAATAGGAAGGTATAAAATTATTATTGTGGCGAAAGTAACATAAATTCGAGCTTGATAAACGAGAGAAAAATTGAAGAGAAAAAGAGCGAGGGAAGATAAAATGTTTATCAAGAGACAGAGCAATGTGTGTTTTGGCGAAATGCGACTCAATCGTTATCTACGTTAGTGAGATATACGACGATTTATATGACTGCCATTAAAAGGACACAATTGTATTTTACGGGGTGTCCCAGTATTCAACACGTCAAAAGTACGAATATTAAATCTGCCAGAAAATTTTTTGAGATGAAAATTCCTGAAGCACATTTGGGTCCGAGGTATCGATGACGAGTTATCGATCGTAAAATTTGCACCAATTGAAAATGAATCACGTGGTCACGAGCCACGTGGCATGCTCTGATTGGATGAACTTTGAGAATGTCGATGATCCTAAAATACCTAAATAATGAATAAATAAATAAATTAGTACAAAAATGAATAATATAAAGTTTCATTCAGGATTTCATCGTCAATTTGTTATTAATTAATTAAATCCATAATCACGAGCACATTTTTTTTGGATTATTTAATTTTAAGTATCGAGAATTAAAAAAATTTTTCTGATTTAAAAAATTTTTAAATATATTTCAAATTTAAATTTGATTACGAATGTACTTTTATCATTTTTTTATTCCAAATTTTTGGGACACCTTCTATATATTTGACGGATACATTACTGTACGTAGTTGGAATAATTCAACGGGTCGCAGATCTACACCATCGACAAAAACAATGATTCGTCCATCCGTTAGTCGCGCTTGCGTGTATTTTAAACGCCTCGCGGGCATTCCTCCATCCAGTAAACCAAAGAAAGCTAAACTGTAGAAAAATTCGATGATGAATCAACCGCAATATTCCTTCCTCAAAGGTCATATTCCCTTGCCTCTGGCATATAAAAACAATTTTTTTATTCAAAGAAAACTGCGAACTCACATTTCCTGCTCACGTTTCACGTTACAAAAATATAATACTTGCATTTCTATAATAATCTTTCGTCTCTGCATATTTATTATTACAGTTTTTAATTTATCCTCAAATTAGATTCGTTAAATTATTTTTAACATCATGAAAATCATTTTCTATAAATTCTCATCTCTTGTCTTTTTTAACAATCCCAATTATTTTTATTTAGTAATTACTGTTTAGAATTATTCTACATTTGCTATTTTTTTGCAACAGAAATTTATTTTCAATCCTGGAAAAATATTCCCATAATGGAAAAACAAACGGGAGAAAATAATAAAAACCAAAGTTTGTTCGATATGGCGAAGAAAACGAATTTTTTAGAAGATAAAAAGAGAGAGATAGGAAATAAGGATGTGGCGGATGGAAAAAGGCTGGAGGGTCTTGCATGAAAGTGAAGCGTTGTTCCAGGTCGGAGGAATATTTAAGAGAATTGTATTATGAGGAAGGCGAGGCAAATCTGGTGGCAGAGTAGGAATGAGCTGTTTCTTACGTTCACGGGTTGTTCGTGTGCGCGCACACGGCCTCACCGAAGTGAAAGTTTGACTCTAAGGCAGCGGGTCTTTGACTCGTTTTCTTGCCTGCCGGACTCGTAAAAAAGGAGTGGAAGGAAAAAAAAGCGACGAAGCAAAAGGCTTACGTTATTGGTCCGCCTTTTATATGAGAGAGATAGAGAGGAAAAAAACTTAAAAAACGAGAGAGAGAGAGTTCCCTTTGAGTTACACAGGTACGATCGCGCGCACGGGAATCTTTTTGATGTTCTCTCCATGACAATTCACGCTCCCTTCCAGGAAATTATTCTTTCTCGTTGAAATTTCATACGATTTCTCAATTCTCGTCCTTGAACAGGTTCACCGGATCCAAGAATTTACACAGATGTTTTTTCACAATTTATCTCGATTCACTCAACCGGTTTATTTGTTATCGAATTATTTTTAATATTTTATAAAATATTTTTCTCTTCGATTGTACGAGACTAGAAAAATTTTTTTAAATATTTTCTTCTTACTCTATTTTTTAGACAACTTTAAAATGATTTTTTTTAAATTGTATTATTACATAAATGTTGCATATCAACGAATAAAATATTCTTAATGCATGATGAAATTATTGAAAAAATTACTGCACATTATTTTATCTACTTATCATTTATCTATTTATCACAATTTTTTCGAATTTTTATGATACAAAAGAATTTTTTATTTGAATAATTTATATTGTTAATATCAGCTATTTATCTATTTACAATTGGATCAGCATTTTTCTTGATTCCGGACTCTGTCATCTCTAAAAAATCCGTAGGATTAGCCTCAAGGCTTCGCGTAACTAATGCAAACACGTTTACGATATTTTTTCCGCTCCTTTCGTTCGTCTCTCTTACGTTCGCATGTACACGACGGAGGAGAAGAGTTCGATGGACAGTACGGACGTTACGCTTCGTAAATCGAGAGCTGGAGAAGCGAAACGAGAGACGGTGTAGAAATCCTTTCTCGAAATAAAAAAAAAATTAAAATGAGAAAAACCGAAGAGCGAGAGAAGGTGAGAAAGGTACGGACTCCGCGACATCTTTGTATAATACGGAGAAACGATTTTCATAGTCTCGCCACTCAAATTTCTCGTCAACGATCGGAAATCGACTGGTTCACTTTCAGATCCTGTTTTCTCGGCCCAGTCGTTCGTGTTCCCTCCCGGTTTTTTTTCCTTATTTTTCCGATCTTGCAACGCGGATTCTGTATACTTTTTCATACATTAAAAAACGTAAAAAAATATTTAAAAAAGTAAGAAAACGTCTTATCGTTTTCACACGTTGGACGCTCGAAGCACACGATGCCGATTTAGGGAAAACGATGTTGGAAAAATATTGAGACAGGAGCCGGTTCATTCCTCTTTTTTACGAGACGGACTAAAAGTGGTTTTGCTTGCAGTATTTTTTTTTGTAGAGGCGATTAAAATGAAATTTTTATTAATTTGAATTTATTTGTTTTTAGTTTGTTTCATTTTTTTTGTTATTTTGGATAATTATGAATTTGTTAATTATTTCATTTTCATTTGTTAATTTTTAAGTAACAATATACCAAGATTTTTAATTTGATACGAAAAATTACAAAATTCAATAAATTAAATTGCGATCACTATGAAAAAAATGATAGTCTTGAAAGAACATTCAGGGATAATTGTGCAGAATTAACATTTTCAGAAATAAATGTAAAACAATTCGAAAGGCGGATTTTCCACAAGGCTGTAAACCGGGCAAGGATTACCACGGAACGTTCAAGAATTTAGCTATACCGCAAACCACAGAAATTCTGTCTCCCTTTTTTTTCACCCGCGTACAATTTTATTTCCTCTCGTCCGAACGATTCGCCCGCGAAGCTCCGTTTTTTGAACATTTGTCGCGACGTCAAATCTTCATTCCCAAGTAGAAATAAATGAGAAACAAATTTGATCGCAAAGGAGAACGAAAACGATCACAATACGTCACGCTGGAGTGCCTGGAATCATGAATGTCTTGGACGAGAAAGAACAATTTTCTTCCCGACGTGACAAACCTCGGAACAGCTTTTTATCATTTTTTTCGTTCAACGATATTTTTACGGGAAGAAAATTGCTCGCAATGAATATTTTTAAGGAGTAGAAAAATGTTAATACAATATTAGATGGATTTTCGATTTTTTTGCTCGAAACAAATTTAGTCCGGTAATTCGAAATAAAAATGAAATCGTTGGTATTAGAAATTTTTCTAGTATAAAATAGTTTGAAAAGAAACTTGATTCTGAATGTAAAAATATCCATATTTATATTTCTTTAATAAATAAGATATAATTCGGTGAATATGAATTCTGAAAAAATTTTTTTTCAAAATTTAATAAAATTTTTTAAATTTGTCGAAATTATGTTTTTGTTCCAAAAACACGATATTATTTTTCTCATCGTAATGTACACGGTCAATATGCTATAAAGAAAAACGAGCGGAGGAAACAATTTTTTTTGCTTTCTCTCGGCACTTCTCTCTCCGCAACTCCGAGTTTTCCTATTTGTTTACGAGAATCGCTTTTCGAATGAGAAAACGAGCTTCTTCCTCGTGCAGTTTTCTCGAGGAAGTCTCACCGATTTTCTCCCTTCCGGATAAGTGATTTTCGATGTACAGTAAAACTTACGTCAATCCGAGTAACTTCACAAGTCGGAATTCAATCTAATTATAAATAATGGTACATTTATTAACGATCAAGGAAGAAATTTCTAACTATGGAAGCAAATTTCCTAATAATATAATTATTTTTTATTAATGAAAAAATAATTAAAAATGTTTTTTAAAATCTAATCTAATATTCAAAAAAATATGATAATATATTTTAAAAATGGCAAATTTTAATATTTTTTGGGCTCAAAATAATATTTCGTGAGACAAATAATCCTAATGAAAAATTCGTTTGGAGAAGGAATTGGTCGAACCGGACATCGAGCGACCGCAGATGTTTTTTATTTACCCCTTTTTATTTTATTTTCTGCGAACACGTTTGGATTTTAAGGCCGTTTGGAGAGTTGCCAAACGTTCTTCTTATCCACAGGTGCGGCAGTGCTCTCTGTGAAGGCAAAAGGTGGACAAAAGGCAGTCCGTTGGAGAGCTTTCCAAGTCAGCAGGGGAAAAGGCGTATGAGAATCTCTGATATGCGGGCGCATTGTAAAATATTCGAGGAGAACGGAGAGTCTGAGACAAACTGACAGATGGCAGAAAAGAAAAAGAAAAATGTACATAAATGTATAACTTATAAATATCTATGTATATATATTACATATGTATAAAGACATATTGAATATAGAACTGACAGAGAAAGAAAGATAAAGAGAATAATAAAAAAGGCAAGGGTTGAAAAATTGAAGGGAGAGAAAAAGAGACATTTATTTTTCGCTCAAGCTGAATATTGTTTTATCGAGCATGGAATTCCTCATTTTACATATATATTATCGAATTTTATTTTAAAAAATTATAACTAAATTAAAATTCAATACGAGCTAAGAAATAAAAAGAAAATTTTCGCATTCTCCAATTTAACAAAAATTTGATTAAAAATACGATCAATTAAATTACAGGTAATCAATAAAGTATAATATTCACGAAGGTCCAAGTTTTAAATGTAATTAATGAAATATTCGTTTCTATTTTACAATTCGCAATTAAATTCGATTTATTCGATTTTAATGAGTTACGACTGAATTGAAATGACATTCAAGGCTTCTTCGAAATTGGAATTCCAAATGTTGATTTAATTATGCGTCTTTTTGTACTCACAAATAAAACACAATAAAAATCAGACGTCCAGGAATAACAGAAAATGAAAAAAAAAACATTTTCCAGTTTGACGTGAATATTTCGTCGTGCATCAGGGTACACGTGTGTGTACCCATATGAGCGAACAGCATGCATGTAAACCACACGTTTTGGATGTGTAACGAGCCATAGTCACAGAACAATGACCGCTTCGTGCGGTTTCCTCTATCATGAATGAATCAAAATAAAATGAATAAAGTAGTCCAATAATAGAAAGGATTACTGACTATTCTTTCCTCGGAATACCGATTATACGGGTGACGTAAAAAAAAAATCCAATTCGAAAATTTCGTCGTTCCGTTCTATCGCCAATCGTAAAAAATTCACTGAAATCTCCACTTGGCATCAAAGGCAGAATCCAAAAAAAATTTCAATTCGAATTTATTTTTATATTTTACCTACATTTTCCATCCTTTCGTTTTATACTCTCGTTTATCTCTAATCCTTTTTTGAACCTTCCAATTGATTATTTATTTTTTTCTTTGCACACAATTTTATTTTATTTTTTAAATTCATAAATTCTTGAAAAGGTTTTTCGAGATCTGTTGAATTTTCTCATTTATGAGATTCAAACGAGTGTTTACTTTTTTTTAAATTACTTTCGTGTCATTGAAGTTTGTTTAGTCAAAATGTGCTAATTAGCGTTAAATGAATATCTGAATAATTTGTCTATCGAGGTTCACGAAGTCCAAGTCGAGTTCAGGCAGACGAGATCGGGATGCGTTTGTATTTTTGCGTCCATTCTCGCCGAGTGAACATCAAGGCTCTCCTCTCTTCATCGTTCGGTCGCACTTTCATCGTCCCACTTTCTCCGTGTCCCTGAAGGTGCCGCCGGACTTACCAGACGCACACACACACACACAGACGAAATATCATGAAACTCGAAACACACCGTCGACACTCGCGTATTATACCATTGGAATATTTTATTCTCCCGGACTTTCCGGTGCGCAATGGAACTTCCGAAAAATAAGTTAGAAAGCTCGGGGGCTCTCACTGTACGCGCGTTACGTCGCACAAATTCCCGATCGAATTCACAGCCATAAAATGTTATCGAATTCCAAATTGTGTTTCTGTATTTACTCGCTATGTTTTTCTATTTTAAATAATGATCGCTATTTGTACTTAAATTTTTTTATTTTCATTGTTAATTTAGATTTGAATATAAATTTAATTTCATTGAGAAATTTATTTTATTTTGCAATTTTCAATTATTCTGTAATTTTGAATTTAACTTTTTTTCATTAAAAAAAAAATTTAATAACATTTGTAATATTCATTCATTTGTATTTTTACTATTTCCAGTTAGTATTATGCTAAATTTTTTCCATCGTATATAGGTTAGTAGAAGTAGACCAAACGCTTGTAAAAAAAAGTAAAGGGAAAAGGTGAACAGAGTTTATTGAAGAACAAAGCTTTGTACGTTCGCGTGCTCATCTCGTGGTAAACATTGTATAGCGGTATTTCGTACACTCGCACCATACTGCGAAAGTATACAGTTAACCGTTTTTATAGTATATGGATTTCTAAGAGTAACCACGAAATATTGACTATTGACATCGTCTCCGACCCACGACTCATCGTTTGAAAATTCGATTTTCATAATAGAAAAGTAAACAAATTTCCACGTCAGGTATATTTGTTCATTCATTTGTTGTTTCATTATTGCTTAATTTCTAACTACAATTTCATTAATTTATAATTTATCGGATTATTTGACAACTTGAAAATTTGCTTATCATAATAAAAAAATTAACAAATTACCTCATTGTATTTATTTATTTGCTTTTTTGTTACTGTATAATTATTGCTGATGAATTTAAAGTTTTTGGTAATTTCAATGATACGATTATTCAAAAATTCATCTGACATATTTTAACTATAGTGATGAAATTTTATCTAAAAAAATTATTTTACATAATATATTGTTCTCGTTCAAATATTGTATTCCGAAATTTGAGAGATTTCGAAGCTACGGAGGCTTTGAAAATTATGACACCGTATTGTTGAGTTAACCATTTTGCGGCCGATCATGTACGAGGGATGTTAATTATCAGTCGAGCACCATTAATCCTCTTCGCTCATCATTGAATCGAACCACTATAGGCAACAGGGGCAACGTCTCGTTAAAATGGAGCAGGCATTGGCTAATTGGCGATTCGCAGTCACTTATTTGCTAAAGCAAACATCGCGATATTTCTGATATCGATGTAAAATATTTGAACGCAGGAAAAAAAAATTACAAACATTTGAAAAATGCGAGAAAATACTTTATAAGCTCGTTGGTAAAGAAATCTTGTCGCAATGCTCAATTATTAAAAAAATGGTACATAAACAAAAAATTTTACGAATCAACAAAACTTTACAACAAAAAACAAAATCCTTATTATACTATTGATAAGAATTAATTTTTTTGAAGTTCAGTGAAATATTGAAGATGTAAAAAAATCTTCAACTCCGAAAATAATATTTTATAGTAAATAAAAAAAAATGTTTTTAAGGTTGTATCCCCAAACAAATGGTACATAAAGAAAAATTTTACGAATCAACAAAACTTCACAACAAAAAACAAAATCTGTATTATACTATTGATAAGAATTAATTTTTTTGAAGTTCAGTGAAATATTGAAGATGTAAAAAAATCAACTTGGAAAATAATATTTTATAGTAAATAAAAAAAAAATTGTTTTTAAGGTGTATGCCCAGAGTGAAAAGCAATGCGGTAGAAATGAATAAAATAAAATGAAATCACTGAAAAATTGGGACGACCGAGTTTCTCGGAACAAGAGAAGGAAAATGTTCACTCGCACGTACATCGATAATGATTTAGCTCGTTGTTTATTGAACGAAATAATTAATTTGAGGATCGAGCAAGCGTTACGGTGGCACGCAAGGAAAGAACGGTTCATTACGATCGGTCAGCCAAGCAAGCGAAGGTCAGGCACGAAGTCCCAGGGTTACACTCTACTTGACGATATGAACTCGAAATGCCGTCAAGATGCGTATCAAGGCCGATCTCTCGTTCTCCAGACGCGTCTTTTGTACACAAACAACACATATTTCAACATTCTTCGCGTTGAATAATAAACAAATATTTGTGTGCGGGCATACGTACGTAAGAAATAATGAAGAAAATCGGGATCTTCCTCTTTTCTTCGTTTCTCATTATCCGCGTTGTAAAAACCGCGGCTAATTGGAACTCGCTTCACCACCGGCGTAACTACCAACCGTGAAAGAAACCATTATGAAAAAAAAGAAAAAATATTAAAGTACTTTAAAACACTGATAATAATAAATAGAGGAAAAGTATGGAATGCTTCTGAAGAATGCTTACGAATTGATGAAATTTAGAGAAGAAAATTTCAAAGAAGAAATATTATGCGATAAAGGTCGCCCTATCTTTTGATTCCAACGACGTTTTTTCTTTAATTTAATTTGGTCTCTTTTATTCATTTTCGATCTACTTTCTGAATATACGCAATTAAAATTATTATTCGCATTTTTTGTTTACATATTATGAAATTAATTTGAACATTTTATTCATAATAAGCTTTATAATTTGCTAATTTGTTTTCTTTCTATTAAAATGTATATTTTTTCACATAAAATGTAGAATAAAATTGCATCGAAGTTAGTATTGACTATAAAAATGATTTTTTGGATTAAAAATACTTTTTGTAATCTCAATCAAATGTTTTTCAAATAAATAATAATTAAAAGAAAATATACAAAATTAAATATTGATGCCAAAAGCGAATTTTCATGACAGGATTAAAATTTACATAAACGAAAATAAAAAATAAATAAAATTGAATATTTATTTAATTCAATGAGCAAACATTTTGGACGAAGATCAAAAATTGGCATATTATAAAAAGAATAAAAGAAATGAAATATTTATTCTCAAAATGTTTTGACCGGAATTTCGCATTGCAGGAAGTCAATTCAGCGACAACACACCGCCAGTAATGTGGCTCCATCGTAATTGGATATTGCCGGATACGGAGCCAGTTGGTAGTATCGTTGACAGGGTTAGAGCGGAGGATAACGAGCAGGACGATCTTACCTACGGTCTGGAGCCACTTGGTCACAGTTACAACGGCGACGACAGCCCCCAGCCGCCGTTGCCATTTTTCATAAACAACGTAACAGGCACGGTCTATCTCAACGAGACCCTTAAGCAAAGGGTAAGCAAAAAGTCAATCCGTCTCTTGATAAATCGAGGAGGTGAAGAAATCAACCGGGACGCGATGAATCCCCGAGGAAAAAAACGTTGCACGGTCATTACTCCATAGAAATATCTCGACAGGGATATAACTTCTTGTACGTACCCTTCGCATTATATGTCGTCCAATTAAGACGACCGCAAGTGCTAAATCGAGACTTTGAAGAATCTCGTAAAAACTTCACGTGCACACCAAATATCCCTCTGATGAACATTTTACGAGATCGTTTATCGCGAGCCCTGAATTTTTTCCTCACCTCGTTCGATCTCTCATAATATATGCATCTTTCTCTATCTTTCTCTCCACTCTCTTTTTCTTCCTCTCTATTCATTCCTTCGACGTCGCCTCGACCAATACTCCGCTGCGAGATAGTTAATGACTTTTCAAGTTCTTACCAGCGATCTAACTGCTTCGCAATTATATTTAGTGCGACATTCTTATCGCCTCGGTGCGAATATTCTCGTGGGGTTCGTTTCGAAAGATTTCTTGAAGAGAGAATTTTTATTGAATACGTAACGTTACATGCTGGACATGATGGGATGGAAATTTAATGAAAAATTGCAGAGCGATTGATTTAAAAAAGTGGTAATTAAAATTTACTTTACATTTTTTAAAAATATTTCGTTTGTGAGCAGTTAATTTAAATATTATTGCAAAATTAAAAACATTTCATTTGTTATAAATTGAAAAAAAATTACAAGTTTGTAGATTAAATTTTTTTGCTCATTTTGAGTAATTTTAAATGACGTAAATTTCAATTATATAAAATTTTTGGAAGGGCCTGTACGTTGCTCGCGAGTAGGGAGAATGAAATTGGAAAATCCACTGGGAAACTGAGCAATAATCGATTGAATGTGAACCATTGGTCTTGTGCGTTTGTTCCAGGGAGGCCAGAACCTGTTTCTATACGTGACCGTCTCGGATGGACAGCTCACTGCCAAGACTGAGGTTTGGGTTCACATAAAGAATACTTCAGCGCCCAATGGAGGACACACCAGGTACGCTCTTCTCCTCGAGTTACTTCTCTCCGACTCTGATAAATTTCTTCCACGAATCCCCGTCTTTCCGCAACCAGTCCATGTCTCGACGCGACAGAAATTCATCTGACCTAGAACATCGAGGAAAAAAAATTGGAACAATTCAAGCTAAATAAACTCTGTGCCAAAATTTTTCACGATTCATATTTCGAGCATCGATTTTTTATTTAAATTTTTTTTTTCATACTTCAGATTAATATTTTCTTTCATAAAATTCAATAAACAATCACTTTGAATAAATGCAGTAAATAAAATATCAAGTGTCTGCAACTTAACTCGAAATTTTGAAAAAAAATTTTCGTGCGTTTGAATTTTTTAAATATTAATATGACTTTTGTACTTGTGAATTTTCATTGAGACATAACATCTAATTGGGATAACTTTAGAATGAAATACCTCTTCGATAATTTAGTGAATCATTTTCAAATTTTGAAGACAATTTTTAAATTCGCAAATTTTCAAAAATCAGCAATTTTATTTTAATTTTTTTAAGACGATTTTATTTGATTTTCGCAGATCTCCTTTTCCGAGCAAACACGGTTCAGGTGGTAGGATTCATCCACCGCTTCTCGGACTGTCGAATCTGCCGAGTTATCCGAGGCCATCGATGGTTCATCCGCCGATAGGATCGCCCTCGCTTGCCGGCAGCGGGCAAAAAACTACGAAGCTCCAGCCGGAAATATCGAAGCCGGAAATGGAAACGACTCGTCGCACGGTGACGACGAACGGTCTGCCAGAGGAATCCCCGGAGAATAATGAGGTCGAGGGCACAGCCCTTACGTCGAAGATCGCACCAAATCCGGTACCACCGAGTCAAGATATGGCGATAACCTTGGTACCAGTGGCCGCTGTTTGCGCCCTACTCCTCGGTCTCGGACTCGGCGTCTGGTCCATCAGAAACAAGTTTTGCTCAGCTCGAAAGTCCAAGGAAGACACGGTACGAAATATGCATCTTTTTTCTCATTTTTTTTTCATCAATAAAATGCACCCTCGAATAAACAAGAGATGAGAATCGAATATTCCAGAAATTTTATGTTGGCTCGAGAACAACGAAACGATTTTAAAAGCGAGAAATGTTCATTTGATTGTTAAAAAAATCAGAAATATTGTTATATATTGTGGATGAGAATTATTTTCAAAAATTAAATGAATAATTAGACAGTTTTTTTACATTTCTTTAGCTTTAGGAATTCCAAGGAAAACACGATAAGAAATAAAATATTTTGTTCCTTTTTTTTGTCAGCAATAAATTGCACCCACGATTTGAAAATAACAACGAAATAATTTTATAAGTGAGAAATAGTGTAAAAAATCCAGAGATTCGGTTATTTATGTTGCATCGAAATTATTAAAAAAATACGTGGAATTTCTCATTTTTTTTTCATCAATAAAATGCACCCTCGAATAAACAAGAGATGAGAATCGAATATTCCAGAAATTTTATGTTGGCTCGAGAATAACGAAACGATTTTAAAAGTGAGAAATGTACATTTTTTTGTTAAAAAAATAAAAAATCTTGTTATTTATTGTGGATGAGAATTATTTTTAAAAAATTAATAAATAATTAGACAATTTTTAACATTTTTTTCGCTCGAAATTCCAAGGAAGACACGATATGAAATAAACATTTTGTTCCTTTTTTTTGTCAGCAATAAATTACACCCACGATTTCAAAATAACAACGAAACAATTATATAAGTGAGAAATATAGTGTAAAAAATCCAGAAATTCGGTTATTTATGTTGCATCGAAATTATTAAAAAAATTCATGGAATATGTAAGAATTTGACATTTTTTTTCTTGGCAAAAATACAAATACTCAAGGATCATAAATTCAATATTCCATATTTTCAATTTCACCATTGAATAGCGATAAATCATCAATAATAAGTTCAAATAAAAACGATAAAAGAAAAAATGTTGATTCTTACGAGATTGATGACTCGTTTGTAATATTCCAGAAAGAGCAAGCGTCGGTCAGCGTGTCAAACATTTCGGACGATCCGTCTCTCCCTATGAAGAGGTGGAGAGGTCAGAAAGCGAAGAGCAACCGATATGAGCCCTGGGATAAGGAAAATCAAGCCGGTAGGCAGACGAAGCTCCAAGGTGACAAATGGGAATTTCCCAGACACAGATTAAAGGTCAGTTTTCACGGTTGCGAAGCCTCAAAAAAAAGAAAACAAAGTTCTTGAGTTATCGGTGCATTAAAAAAGGAATTCCCAGGATGAGGAACTTTGCATATTTATACACTCCGGAGAATATTTTAAACGTTTATCTGCATATTTATGAAAAATTAAAAAAAAAAATCCACACTATGATACGTAGAAGGTATAAGCCATTTTTTTTATAAAAATGACTATATTTAGAAAAGGATTTAAAAAATTAGATTAGTATTAACCGTATTTTATTATTCATAGAAAAACAACCATCCATAAAAAGGAATAAAAATACTTTATACTATTGAATTGAAGGAAATTCTCCTTTTCGTAATACGTTTTATTTTTATTCTATTTCGGACAATTTCAATAAATTAACCTTTTTAAAACCGTAAGATGTTAATTCTAGAACATTCAACTGTTTTTAAAATTTTTTTATTTTCCTATTTGACAGTTCCTCAGTGAACCAAAATAAAGTGACGATTACTCCATTTCATGAAAGCATAGATCACTAATAATAATTTAATTCATCTACAAAAATGAAATTGAAATTACAACATTTTATTTTAAAAAAGGACTAAATAGAAAAAATTTACTTAGAACTTAAAAATTAACTTTGAGCTCTACAAAAGCTCGCTGAAAAACAAAATAGAAATAAAAAACTGATTAAAAAAATATATTTCACAATATAAATTTTTGGGACAGGTGTTCAGTATTCTCGGCGAAGGATGTTTCGGTCAAGTATGGCGGAGCGAGGCTCTGGACATCGACGACAAGCCCGGTCCGACGATAGTGGCGGTGAAAACATTGAAGGAAAACGCAACGGAGCGAGAGAGATTGGACCTCGCGCAGGAATTAAAAGTTATGAAGAGCCTCGAGCCTCATCCGAATGTCGTAAGATTACTCGGTTGTTGCACCGAGCGCGAACCGATGTTCGTCATCTTGGAATACGTCAGCGGTGGTAAACTTCAAAGTTTTTTGAGAGCTTCCAGAGAGGAGAGAAATCACGGTGGGCCTGGCCTGACATCCCGTGATCTTACGGGCTTCGTTTATCAGGTTTTTAATTTTTTTTAAAAATTATTTTCAATTTATCTGGTGCTTAAAATTTAATTATAAATTTCTTTTCAAATATTTATATTATTAATTGTAATTTTTCACGATATAATTTTAAAAAAATTTTATTTTGTATTAATTTTTTTTTTAAACGTTTTTTCTGTAAAAAAGGTTGCAAAGGGTATGGAGTACTTAGCTTCAAAAGGAATAATCCACCGAGACCTGGCAGCTCGGAACATCCTGATAGACGAAAATCGGGCATGCAAAGTCGCGGATTTCGGATTCGCTCGCGATGTCGCTGCCAATCAAATTTACGAGAGGAAATCCGAGGGGCGATTGCCTATACGTTGGATGGCGCCTGAGAGTCTTTACGACAATATATTCTCGGTTAAATCAGATATATGGAGCTTTGGTGTCCTCATTTGGGAAATAGTAACACTCGGATCGACACCCTATCCGGGTCTCGCTGCGGCCGAGGTAAAATATTAAAAGACTACAATGTCGAAAAAATTTTCTCGTTTATAAACATTGTAACTTTTTTAATTTTAGTTTTTTGTTTATTTCATATTTTTATTCATTTTTTTCATATTTTCATTAATTAATTGTGGAACAGAAGTGATTATAATTGATTGTAATTTGATTAATCAAGAAATGGTTTGGATTTGACGTTTGGAAGTGTTAACTCTTGTTCTACCAAAAAATATTAAAAAATATCGAATTAATTATTTTGTTAAACAGTTAGAAGTAAAAAGTTTCAATTTCGATAACTGATTTTTAAAATAATTTTTTTTTTCAATTTCAGGTAATGCGAAGGATAAAAGAGGGCTACAGACTCGATAGACCTGAGCACTGTAAACGAGAATTGTACAATATAATGTATTATTGCTGGGACAAGGATCCAGCCTGCAGGCCATCATTCGGCGAGCTTGTGAGCCTCGCGGAAGGTCTTCTTCTCGACGAGACGGATTACATCGAGCTCGATAGGTTCCCAGATCACTCTTATTACAACGTACTCAATCTGAGTGGCGAAAAACTCTGATAGCTCTCGTTATTGTAATATCTCGAAAAATAAATTTAAAGAATCTCACAGATTAAAAAATGGCTCTGCGAACAATTTGCAATCCGCAAACACTAAAAAATACCAATAACGTATTATTATCATATCAAAAAAAAACAAAAAAAAATTTTAATCCGATACATTAAAAATGTAAATTTGAAATCAGCACAATCGATTTGGGGCGTTCAAAGAAATTGAAATTAACGTACCATAAATATACTTCGAAGAGATATTGTGCAATATCACATTATATAAAAATAGGGTAAAATTGACCCAGTGATAACTTCGAAGATGCCGAAGAAAATATTGTAGAAATGTCCGGTGTTTCAAAAATAGAATAAAAATTGACGTAGTCATAAAATTGAAAAATCCATATCGAAATTTTCGACCTTTTAGAATATTTGTAAATTTTTTATCAGCGCATGAATATTTTAATAATGAAAAACAAAATATTGTGAAATCATCGCGATGATACATTCAGAATAAGAATATTAATTCCATTTATAAATGCACTGT
The DNA here is from genome assembly GCA_030522605.1 of Cremastinae sp. B BG-2022a. Classification (NCBI taxonomy): domain Eukaryota; kingdom Metazoa; phylum Arthropoda; class Insecta; order Hymenoptera; family Ichneumonidae; species Cremastinae sp. B BG-2022a. The sequence continues at coordinate 10,364 of JAPYYX010000390.1, read as the reverse complement.
GTGTCCTTCCCTCTGCTATGATATTAACGAAAATATCTAAGCGGCTTTATTAATGCTTTCATCGTTACCGAATGAGAGAAGGTCCTCGGGCTCTCATTAACTTTGTGTAAATAATTGTCATTGTGAAACAATTAAGTTATTATGTGAAATAATGTGTTAAATGCGAGAATAAAGTAGCATTAATTTTTATACACCAATTTTAGCGACCTTATTTATTACTGAATTGCATATATATTTTATTATATTATTTTTATTCTTTAAAACGTCAAATTATTTAATTATAATTTTTTACTAGGGAGAGAAATTTTGAGATGAATTTCTTTATCGATTAGAACTGAGGATATTTTCAATTTTTTTTTCATCCCTGAATAATTTGTACACGAAGTACGTGTTTTGGATGTCAAAATCCATGATAAACAGCATCGCGTAAAAATTTAGCATGGGCTCATAACAAGTCGCAGATTATAAATTAATGATCGAATGAGACGTTAAAGAGTCAGGGGAACAATGATTGAATGCGTTAAAGTTGTGGTTGGGGCAATTAAATTTGACATGAATAGGAGCACGTTGCTCTCCGCGGAAGTTGACGCAAGCTGGGGGAGTGTAAATGGATTGCATAACGAGTGCGTAAGCAACAAACATTTTCACTTCGCAATTTCAATCTCGTGATTTCTCAGCGAAATGATTGGAGGCGAGAATGGAGAAAAACAAAAAGAGAAAATCACTCTCGCCGGATTCACGTTTCTGTTTACTTGTGCAGACTCAATATGCGCATTAAGAAGAACAAATTAAAAAAATACATACTGCGTGTCCTGGAATTCGATGTCAGAACCAAAAGTAATAGACAGTCTTTGAAATTTTGAAGAGAAAGTTCTTTTGGCACTTTTGGATCCGACGTATCGTTGACGAGTTATCGACCGTCAAAGTTCAACCAATCGAAAGCGAGGGAGTAACGTGACCGCTCACGTGACAGTCTCCGATTGGTTAAGCTTTAACATTCGATAACTTCTTAGCTTTTGGTCGGATTGAAAAACGCTCAAATACTTTTCGACTCAGAATTTTATGATTTATTCGTTCCTTCCTCGTGACTCTGAATCATTTGACAATTTCCGATTGACATATGGATATATGGTCTCTTTTTGTAAAAAAAAATAAAAAATTGTTCGAATCGGGAAAATGTTTCTTCATATATTTAAAAATTCAATGACGACTTCCGAATGTTCGATTGAAGTAAAAAACGCTAAAATATTATTAATTTTGTTTCGGGACACCGTATAGATGGAAAGCGGAAAAACATCGAGTGCAGTGGTATATCGAGTTTAAAATGAAAAGAAAACAAGGGAGACGGCTTACGAATACTTTTCCGATCAATGTCTATCTGACGTGTGCATCAAAACGATACGATAGTTTTATTCAAATTTATGGTAATTCCGAGGGACCGATGCACGCCGCACAATCATCGTTTCGCGAAAAAGCTGATTCTAAAGCTCCGGATGATTCAATCCCCATTCAACGATATTTCTGCCTCAAAAAATGTCTGATAGTCGAAAAATATGAAATATTGTATCCTCCTATCGTTTGAATTTGATTTAACAATTGTTTTCTCTATCATAGCTTGGAAAAAATTTCATCTCGAGCATTTAATATTTTCATTTGTTCTTTCAGAATTGAAACAATTCGTCGAAATTTTTGTGATTGAATTTGTGCGATCAAATTTATGAAGTAATTTTTTCGCAAAGTTCTTATGAATAAAGAATAATTTTTTTCTAAGCCTGATGGGGAAAAAATTAATAAAAAATTCGTAATCAAAATTAAGAAAAAATTGGAGACCCATACAATTAATCAATAAACATTTATAATGGCTTTTCTCTTGAATTCTCGTGAATTACAAAAATTTAAATAATCTCAGATGAATAATTTCGACTTTCCACAACTGTCTCAAATTAAAACATAATTCAATGTAAAATTTAGCAAAATGAAATAACGTTGACGTTTCTGCATGGTTATTTTTTGCCTCTTCCGCGTTTCGTGCCGAGGAATAAAATATGAAGATCGGAGATTCGTGAGGTCCTGTAACTCGATAATGTTCCGGTCGTCACATTCCTTGAGGATTGAAAATAAGGCGAGAGAAGGAAGGCAGCAAAAAGCCAGAGAGAGGGAAAGACAAAGAAGTGAAAAAAGGGTAAAAAGAATTAGAATCAGCCGAGACACGAATTTTTCTTGAGAATAATGTATATACGTCCCGTCTGAAAGAAGTACGTGCGTGAAATCCGGGATGCATTCACGCTGAATATGTGTATATATTTATTACAGATACATTGTTGGAATATTTTATAAACTTCGTATGTCCTGCATTTTATTTCCATGCTCTCGTCCCTTCGCTCCGCCCTCATATATTCATTCTTCTTCCATTGTTTTTCGACGTATCGAAATCTCGTATTTTTCGATCGACATGTTACAAAATTTTGGATTTGTTGCCTTTCATGTACACACGATATCCATTTCAGAAATAGAATTAAAGAAAAAAAATTAAAGATAAATTGGAGAAAAATTCAATCAAAATTAAATGAAAGAAAAATTCATTTCGATCTATTTAATTGTTTAACAAAAACTTGTTTTGATTATTTTATTTTTGTAATCTCGCTTTGTATATTCTATACTGACGTATTTATTCTCTTTCCATTATTCTTCGATTTAAAAAATCTCGAATTTGTTGATGAGAACGTTGAAAATTTTGAATTCAGTCCTTTTAACATAATTACGAATTCACTGTTCAGTATGAAATTATTAAAATACAGTATAGCAAATTGGATATGGAATCTCATTATAGAGATACAATGATTAAATATTTTATAAACTTCGCTTTTTGTGTTCGCCTCATTTCATCGATATATAGAAATCTCGAATTTCTGGATGAGTACCTTGCAAATTTTCCATTCGATCCTTTTGATGTACACACGAATTTAAAAAATAAATTATGGAATCAAATAAAATTAAATTAATTCCAGAATTATGGCATCGAACAAATTATATACTTAAAATAAGGACAAAAACAGTCTAATTGTGTACAAAACTCAATACGATTCTGATTCTAATTGATTTTTGTTTATTTTATGGTTCAATTAATTAGTTTGATGTTTTATTTTCGAATCTGAGGATCGCTTTTTTGAGAAAGTTATACCAATTCTCATACAACTTTTCGCACGTGTATTAATTCTGGTAAAATAAATGTACATGAACATTTGAATCCTTCAGTTTCAAAACCTGATGCTACAAAAGATAAATAAATAAAAAATACGTCGGAATATACGTGTGTTGAAAAAAAAATATTACATGAATAATGGTTTGCTCCACGTTTTGGCAATATGCGTATTTACACAGAAGTTTTTTTATGTAACAGAACAATTAATAAAATTCAACGATGGCGATATTGATGTAACAGATTTCTTCCGCCGTATTTTATTGCGCCGTTTATTGATCCATCCATTTTTTTCAATATGTAGTACTATAAAAGATTTTTTTTTAATCGTTTAAACTTTTTTCGGCATTCTTATTTTAAATAATTGCCAATTATGATAAATTTCATTTTACGTAAATAACAAATTTGTTGGAGTAGACTAATAATTTCGTTGAAGAAAATTTTGCATAATTGATTAAATATTAAATTATATCTACAAAATCTTTTCAATGAATTCTGTTAAAAAATTTTTTTTTTAATTAAACAAAATTCGGTATAAGTAACGATTCAACAAGTTTGACGAAAATGTGTTTGAAGAATAATCGAGTAATTAGTTTTATAAACAAAATTCCATTAAAAATAATTAAATCATTTGCTTTATACACAAATCGCGGAAAAATACTCTATTTCTAACGATTTACGCTCATCGGGCTTTTTGCATTGCTGCATCGGTGATCACAGAGAGATAAACTTTGTTCACCGTATCAAATATTCAATCTCCCAACGGTTTAGCCTATTTTTGGCTATTCAACTTTTACTTACCCACTTAAGCACTGTCACGATAATGAATTATAGACGAGCAACACGTTGCCAAACCCACAAGCCAGGGAATCTCGAATTCAATTGAATTTTTAAAACACAAATTTTAAGTTCTTTTTTTATATCTGTGGCAAAGTGGAAATAAACCAATTTTGATTTGTGATGATTTATTTATGTTGGAAATATAAGGTAACTTGGAATTATAAAAAAAACAGTGAATACAAATCGATCCTTGAGAATTTTTCGCTCTTTTTCATTTTTTTAAAAACATTTTTTCTATTTTTCATCATTCTACAAAATATCGATTTATGTTAGAATAAAAAAAATACAAAAAAAACTTAGATAAAAAGCTATAATTTTTTTTATTATTTTCGACGACTCGAGAAAGGAGAAAATATCAAATTCTTTTATAAAATTATAATGAAGATGATAATTCTCAATATGATGACAATTGCGTTTTTTTCAACCTGACATGGTTCAATATTGAAATATTAAAACAGAAAAAGCTCTAATTAAGAGTTATAATTTTTTGATCATTCGTCGACAGCGAAAAGCGAACATTTTATATTTTCTTGGAAAACCTACAAGTATTTCGACGAAAAATCGATTACGTAGAAACATTCGAGTGGATTTATGGTTAGAGACGCTCGTAATTGGAAAAGTCGTTAAACCGTCATTATTGATAATAAACAAAGTGAGGATACGGAAAATATAGGGAGCAAGGATATGTTATTATTACACATATCAAGCTGATGGGTGATTATTGAGCTAACAGACTGGGACAAACGGATATTTCCCTTGACCCTTGCCTTCGTCTGCATTATCACTCGTTGTCGTCCGCAATCTTGACCTTCAATTACACATGTGAATCTTATCAAAATTTAACAGCGTGAAATTATCTTTCCCCCTTGCCCTATTTATTTATCAATTATGTCTGTCGCTACGTTCTTTTCCTATGTTTTATATTTTACATTATCGAATAAAGAGTACAAAAAGTTATCAAGATTTTAAAAGGATTCACCTCTCGTACCTATAATTTTGAATAAGAATGTTCAAACTCGAATTTCTACAATCGTAATTCTCAAATTACTGAAGCTGACATAGAAAATTTTCAAAATGTGAAAAATTAGTACATCGAAAAAAAAAATTATTTTAAAAATATTTGTTTATAAATTGTTAAAATGTATTTTATTTTTGGTTATTGTGGTTCATATTCTCGCACGATCAGCGTCGAGTTTAGCGTTGAATAAATCGGAGTACGAAACGATGGACTCGGATCGATATTGCATCCTGGGTGTAAATTCAGTGTGTTGCAATTTACAGTTATAATGACGCAAACTCGGAATCTTACGTGTTTGCATATCGCGTGAAGAGAAGTAGCTCAAATTGCCAACAATAATTGTGGAGAGAGAGAGAAAGAGAGAGAGATTGCAGCGGCCTTTTACGATCCTTCAAAACGTTGTTATTGTTGTTTTTTTAATTGTACCAAACAATTTTGTATGGAGATTTTCTCTTTCTTTGCCACGCGTTCCTCGGTGCATTTCCCCAGTTGCATCCTAGTCTCGGATCCTGAAAATTATTTCATTAAAAAAATGAAGAGAGGGATTCAGCATTTCGTGCTCGTAGAAATCTCGTTCACGATCTTTGCTGTTCTATTTGTCAGTTGGATTATACGAGAGAAAGCATTTTTTCTAATTTTTTTTTCCAGTCCTTTCTCTTCCTCCTTTTCTTCGAGAATTCCATATGGTTGGAAGTACTAATGAAAATTTCCCATTTGAGTGAAAAATTGAATTCGCCCCGCGTCCATTTGCGTGCAGCGTAATCTTTAAATGGAGAAACGGGACGAACGGAAAAAATAAACGAACGTTGGCAGAGAATAAAAATGACAATGAAAAAAATCGGACTCGCGTCTTCAAAGGGAAAGAAAAACGGGTGGAAAATAAAGCCCGATTGTGATTTACAATTTAATGGAAATAAAAAAAAAGGAAATGGAATGCAGATAAAGCCGTTTCGACCACCCTATTAAGTAGATTAGTTAAGAACTCGACGTAAAGAGATTAAGCTCTGCCTCGGACAGCGGTGAATTTAATAAGGTAGGGCTAAATTCATCATTTCACCCTTCTCGCGGTTCCGTACTTACCTCACTTAAACCATGAATTGTTAAGATTCTAACGCATCTCTTCCAACGTGAGTGTCCTTTCTGTCAGAATTTTATCAAAAAGTCATTTTGCCTCGATTGAAATTTAGCGAAATATTCAGATAAATATTTAGCCAAGGATATGGAAAAAAAAAAAATGAAAAGTCCATTTTTATAAAGTTTGTCATCAGTTTAAACGAAACTTTAAACGAAACACAACAAAAAAAATAGAAAATTTTATGCAGTCGTGAAAACTTTTCGAAATGTTGAATAATTTCGTATTTCTCTTTATACATTCATCCTCATAAATCAATGTCTTAAAAATGAATATACAGTTACAAATATTTTCTGCAATTTTATTAAAATTTTCAAAATAATCAAAATACAGTTTTAATTATATCAGTAACAAAAAATGAGTAACAAAATTCAACAAAATTTAAATTAAATTAAAAATAAACTTAGTTAATTTTACAAATAAAATCATATAACCGATTTAAAATAATACGAATGACATCAGTTGATCGAATTTTTTTGACTCATGTCCGACGAGTGAGAGCAAAAAGAGAGAGAGACAAAAAATTAAATTTCCGATTCTGGGGTAAATGAGATTGGATACGCAAACTACTCCAAAAGGAATGACAGGCGAAGTCAGAAAGTTGAGAAGATGATAAAGTATAAAGGATCCTGACTGGGAATCCAGCGGTATAGATAATACCGAAACGGAGTCACGTCGAATTTTCCTCATCTTCTTCTTTTTTACAAATTTCCAGGGGTGAAGCGCTGCCAAGACTTTTCACAGTGGGCTTGTGTACGCCAACACGCACGTAATACTTCTAAGTACAAGAGGAATAATAAATGTGGAAATCTCGCAAATGGAATTTGTCCAAGACTTTGATGGTAGCTCAAAGAATGAAAAGAGAAAGGGGAAAAAAGGAGAGAAAGAGAAATACGCAAACAGCGTTTGCCTGACAAGAGTTATGGGCCTCGTAGATTACAGGGTGCTCCATAATTCGATGTTGACCAAACCAATACGGAGCCTACGAATTCAGAATCTATATTTAAAAATTTTATAGTCTATTTTTTTGCGACGCATATCGACACTTAATCAACTATGGATAAGATTTTATTAATAACATCAGTGGAAAACGAGTCACGTTAGTCAGACGGCTATAATTTTAAATTACTGATAAATTTTTAAGGGTTCGGATCAAAATATCTGTGGATACTTTTTTTCTTACCTTTTTTGTAGCATCCAATTCTGTTGGTTTGAACATCCAATTCTGGAAAATTCTACTGGACATATTTCGAGACAAAAGTGACAATGACAAAAGTTTCAAAAAAATTTGTCAGAATTTTCTCAATCATAAGATACGAGAATATTTTTTTTTTCTAAATTTGAATCTATATTTGTTGAGTATTTGGAACACTTTTAATGGTCCTGTAAATTATTTAGATTTTACACGTATGTGTAAGAAAACGAAAATATTTTCATAATTCAATATTGTAGACGTTTTTTAAGAATTTATATCAATTTAATTACAAAAAAAATGTTATTATCCTCAAAATTGATTGAATCATAATTATTATTTAATTCCTGACAAGTTTTACGTGTTAATTTATTTTATTGTTCGTTTCTGTTCCGAAGCGCCTTAAATGCGACTTTCTTGTCGCTCTGTACACAAGCCTACACCGGGGAAAAAAGAAATTAGACTAGTTTTCCGAGAGGTTAACGATTTAACGAACGATTTTTCCATAAATCATATTCCGTAACGCGCACGTCGGGGGAGTTACGTTACGATGTGCTTTTTTCCTTATTGCCCACCTGGTTCGTCTCGGTTCGCCCTTGTAATTACGATACTGACATTAATAGATCATTTCTTTTTATCTTTTCCCTTCTGTCAATTTTTTTCTTTGCCATTTGCGCAATTAAAGGGTCACGCCTAGTTGGGCTCGCGAAATAAATTACATCGAATATAGGAAATTTTTATTGTCTTCGATTATTTTATTTTTCGATTATTATTTCACGTATTTCGATAATTCAATTTTTGAAACAATTGGTTCCGTTTTTAATAAATATTAACATTGATCGAAATTAATACATACTTTGAATCTAGAGTTTGATTTAATGATACTGGAACGATTTCGCCAATGAAAAAATTTTTTATTGGTCAATCAGAATTTTCATTTTTTATATTCGCGTTGAGCTTGCATATCCAAAACCTTTTGGAGTCATGCTTGACAGACTGTATTTTAATTACTTTACATCATAAAGAGGATGAGAGAAATTTGCGCTTCGATAAAAATTTTACTTCGTTAAAATAAAACTCAGTGAAAAAAAAATCCATCGAATCCCCGAAGATTCTGGGTAAAATTGCAAGATTTATATAAAATTCACAATCTTTTCTACCTCGTACATTATTATTGACTTTGTTACTTTTAATGTGTGCTTTTAAAAGTACGCTACTCGGAAATTAATTTATGATTCTCAATTTCGCTGTTATAAACCTCTCATCGTAAAAATGAGGGAAAAATGGAGAAAAATTAGGAAAACGTAATGAAAAAATACATTTTATTTAAAATTACATTCAAAATAGAAATGTGGTAAAAAAATGAAAATACCTTTGAATATTAAATTTTTGACGTTTGCAATTAACGTTTCAATAAACACATTCGTCGAATCGAAAACAATTTTTTTACCCATCACGTCATTTTCACCAAGTAATCCTTTAATTATACAAAAGTGAATTACGCACGCTCATATCGGCCATCCATCGAGCTCCGTTCGGTACATCTAGCAATAAAATTACGCGATTGCGAGCCGCACACACGCGCTTCGGCGAGCGAATCCGCAATGGGCATTTATCAGGGGTTGGGGGGGTGTAAAGGGGACGAGAGGGAGTTTGAGGGAGAAAAAGAGAGAATTAACGTACAAAGGGCGATGGCACAGAGGAGCAGGGCGAAAGGTACGAGCGACGGATGAAATGGACATTGAGTATTGAGGAAGAGTGACGGATTGACGTCCCAGTCACGAACAACGGAGCCATTATTCCATCAATTCTGTAAAAAAAAAAGAAAAATGAAAAAAAACAAGACGAATGAGTGTATTTTAATTTTGAAGTTTATCGACTGAATTTAAATTATTTGAATGTATTTTAATTTCACTAAATTCATTCTTTTTATTTCATTTTCATATTTAATCATGTTTAATAAAATATTGAATGACTGCTGATGGCTCAGTACACTGAAAAAAAAGATGGCCATTTCCAATGGAATATTTAATTGATTCGTCCATATTTAATAGATCCAACGAAATATTGATTGAACCAACTAATATTTCATTGGAAATCGCCACATTTTTTTCAGTGCATCAATGCAAACAATTTTTTTTTAAAATCTCACTTTATTAATAGTAGCTATGTAATTAATTAAAAAGCTGATCACACATTGATTAAATCACATAGAAATGAAAGATACGTCACGGTTAAGTGGATTAAATGCAAACTGATGGCAAATCTCGCAAAATAAATATTTTAACCATCAACAGGGCCGCGATATGGACTCTGACGAATCAGGCAAACGTCAAATAGACATCTAATAAATTCCATATTGGATAACGCAAGTTGAAGAGAGACAGCGAGGATTGCTCATAATTAGACATTTTGATGTCAAGCTTTTACCGTAACGCGATTATAGTGAGAATTTAATTGTTATCATCCAGTTATCGTCTCCGTGGACGGACTAATGGTAATTCAAACTGTTGTTATTTCGGAGGTATATCTCCGTGTGACGAGCAATCAATGAAAATGAGATAGAATTACAAATTCATAGACGTACGTCTCGTGCGAATGCGAAGCGGCCCTTGAACGTATACGCGGGTGACTCCGCTTCGATCGTGTGTATGATGACTACCAGCAGGTCCCGGGTGGACGTCGATTAGTCTCGAAGCTTGTCTGTACGATATCCGACAAGCCCGTCAGGAATACGATACGATACTACACCTCGTAAGGTTTATGACATTTTTCAAGAAGACAAAAAATATTTTTCCATAAATAAGAAAAAAAAAGTGAAAAATATGAAATTGTAATTTTTGCTGATGTAATTAATTATTTTGATTTGTGGTATCAAAAAGTACCCGTGTAGAAATTTTTTTGTGGCTAAAGTTTGGCCCTAGTCTATTTTCCCTAATGATAACGTGGCCCCGAAAATGGATTCCCGCCTGGACCTTATCTG
>JAPYYX010000389.1:0-107816 GCA_030522605.1 Cremastinae sp. B BG-2022a | reverse complement strand
ATAACAAATTTTACAATCATGAGCATCGAAAGAAATTTAATTGGTCCAACATCAAAATCTTCGTCATCGCTACGACAATTCAGGGATTTTATTTTCCTGGGAGGAATCCCTCGGTAAATCAATTCTCGGATAATGTATTCGCTTTTAGAGCAACAAGAATTTTGTGATCATACATTTTACGACAATGAACGTTTGAAAGAATTATTATATATATTTTGTATTATTACTGTATAACTTGAATTATTATTATATATAATTATATATTTTGCAATTTCAAATTTAAATTGCGCTAAGAATAATAATTTAATAATAAAACGATAATCATTTTTAAAATAAGATAACAAATTTTACAATCATGAGCATCGAAAGAAATTTAATTGGTCCAACATCAAAATCTTCGTCATCGCTACGACAATTCAGGGATTTTATTTTCCTGAGAGGAATATCCCTCGGTAAATCAATTCTCGGATAATGTATTCGTTCTCGGAGCAACAAGAGATTCAATATTCTCAGTAGGAATGGAATAAAATCGCGATCCAAATGCAGAATGAGAATTGTTAAATACAGAAATCTGATACATTGTGAATGTAATAAATGAGATGCTCCATCAAGAAGGAAATGGCCGGGAGGCTGAGGATTTTGTGATTGCTCGTGCAAGCCTCTCATAATCGTCCTTGAAGGTTGGGAATCTAATGGTACCCAAAGGAATCAGCGTTGAGTGTTACGCCGCTTGGCAACCGGCGAATACTCGTAAATAAGACTGGAACAGCTTGTATCGCGATTAAGCTAGCATATTACATTTGTCAAGACAGGCCCAGCCTGGTAAAAGAATAAAAGAGAGAGAGAGAGAGAAAGATAGAGACAGAGAAATCGAGATCGAGCAAAAGAATAGGAAAGGAGATAAAGTTTGCTTGTGTTATTTAGAAAAGCACCGAGAACAGATGTCTCATTCTGGCAGAGTTTTCTGGCACTCTCTTACCACAAAACGACCAACCAAACAGATATCAACCCCTCATCTTCGTATAATAAAGTACCGGCTCGAAATTTAAACGTCGTGAAAGAACAATTTTCATCGTCTTCGCTGATTACGCTACGTCAGCTGGTACGAAGGTAAAAATACTGCGTAAAAATTGATACAGAAATCATTAAAATCTATTTTCACTCTCCTGAAAAAGAATTTTTGACCCCTTCATAAATTCGGAACACGTAAATTAGAGCGCCATATTTTTCTCCCCAGAGGTTAAAAATAATTTCATCCCTTCTGGACAAATTATCAGAAAGATTACTCAAAAAACTCGAGATTTTTTCCAGGCGCGACGACTCATCAAAAATAAAAACCGTCTTCTTTTTGACTGCGAGAAGTTTCGGTGCGACTAACGCGCGGAACACGTCCCGGAGCGTGAGGAAGTGCAACGGGAGGGAATCGAGAGTTCGCGTATACGGGAGTGAGCACAACTTTGAGCTATCTTTTTCTCATGCCCGTCAAAGCTGTCACCTTGAGTCTCGAGCACATTTGTCACAGGCAAAGTCTCAAAGTTATATGAGTCAACTATCCGTGTACGATCTCCCTCCGTCTCAGTCGGGCTCGATCTATCCATTCGAGGCAGCTCTCGTACCGCGAATAAACGATCGCATCGTGGGATACTTCCACAGAGGGAGGAAGCTTGAAATCTTTTCACGGTAAACAGAACCTCTCATCCATGGAGGAAAAGAGAAAACGGAGCGAAACAGACAAAATCGAAGCAACGCTGGAATAAACTTCGTTCGCGTTTTACACGGATACATCGAAGAACGTTCGTGTCTGACGCGCAGAATCTCTTTTATATATATGTATAATATGTATATACGCGTTTATATATGTATACATTTATACGTACATACATATACGATTACATCTTACATCCTTCTTCGAAGCTTTTCGAGAAAGGCGCACGCCATCGTGTGCCTTCACGGCAATTTGCCCGATAAAGTTACCGCGCCTCGCTTCTGTTCTCCCGGCAAAGAGGTGAAGATATCCGGCCGTTTCAGCTATCGGTATATTCATGGATATCTGCACCTGTGTCCGTACACACCAACTTTACGTCCGTTTATATTTAGCAGAACGATCCTGCGGAAGATATTTTTGCAAGAAATCGAGTTTTCGGTCTCGTTTCTTCGACGGCTGCTGCGTCAAGATGTTTCGAAAATTGACGTGAAGTTTTTTAAGCTTTGAAAAATGAAGAACGTATTTTTAATCATTTATTAATTACAGGTTAAAAATTGTAAAATTCAACTCTCCAGATTCATAGAAATCCGACGAGTTGAAAATGATTTTGTGTTTTAATTCGACCGGTCATTCGAGGACACTTTTGATCCAAAATTGGATTATTTTTGCCCTTTGAAATGATTCACCAATTCGAGAGTCATTTCGACAATAACGAATCCCTCTCGTGGAGCAATCACGATTATGCAAATGCAATATCATCGTGAATGACGTGACGACCCAGAAACAATGGAATTCAAGCTGGAATCGAGTTTTCAGGGTTCACAGGGCAGAGAGAGCACAACTTGTGCGAACTTATTAGACCGCATGGTGGGAGCGAACAGTTGCTTGCCAAGGTTCTTAGAAGCGATCATCCCTCGTCGTATATATACACATACAACGTATATATCCACGTATGTGAGTGCAATAATAAATACAAGCGCAAGCCGGTACACAGAGGGAGTTACGTATGAAAATTAAACTCGTGTAAGCGGTGGCTGGTATATATGCATTTCCGGTTTTGGAATATGTAACTCCGTGACGTTACACCACAAACACACCAGAGGATGCACGAGACTTCTCCGTTACAAGGCATTATACGAAACCGCTTTCCCCACCTCGTTAAGACAAGATGCGCTACACCGTGCACGCGTTTCCACACACGCTCTCTTATTTCCCTCTCCGCTCTCTCTGCTTCTCTTTTCACGAATACAAATGATTTACCCTGCCCTTTGGCTCATCCTCTTTTACGTGAAAGTTAAGCCGCAATTTCGTTGTATTCTCGCTTCCTCGTCCCACGACTCTGTAATTCTCTAATTCGGAACTGAGAAATATCTGGACTTTGGTAATATATGGTTCACTGGAAAACGAAATAAGATGATGTATGTTGCGTCCGCAGATGGTGTGCAGCCAGACCACAATTCGGACATAGTTGAATTGTTGCGGGGAGAAAGAAGTTATTGAACTTGAAATAAAAATGGAAGCAATTAGAGGGGATATGAGTGATGAAAGCAAACATAATTTTGATGTAAATCAACAAAAGTATTGGACATTGTCTTCAATCTGAATTTCACAATGTAATAGGACGTTACATTCTTTACAGTTTCAAAATGTACTCGTACGTATGTAAAAGGTCGAATTTTTCATGATTATTTTATAACGAGATCTCTTCGGGGATAAAATATTTGATTTAAGAGCTGTTGTGGAGTACCCGTAGCTACAGTAACGCATGTATGGGAACGATGTGAATAGCTTTACTGTATGAAAGTCAACGATCCCTATTTCGACCCTCCAGCCCCTCCTCGTCGAATGTCCCAAATCCATTCATTCTGTACAAATACACTTATGAAGAGATACGTACGTGGAAATTTATATCGAAGTTCTCGCGATACGTGCACACAAAGTTACTGCTCTCTCAATGCAAAGCCGTGTATGGAGACGCACGCGTGTGTACCAAAAGCACGTACTACGACAAATTACGGTTATGACGCTGAGCGGATGGCTTCCCGGGGAATTATATACGTATTCAGTGAGGGACTCTCGAGTTATCCTCGAAGGAGCGAGACGGCGTTCCCCTCCGTTTAAAGCTCGTCCGAGTCGATTACCCAGCTTCCGTCGGTACGGAAAGTCGTCTTCAAAGAGAGGAGGGAAAAAGAGCGAAGCGACGCTTCAAAATCATGAACATCGACATTGAAAGACTGGTAGTCGTCAATTTGGACCAGGAGGACTGAAACTAAAAATATTCGTGTAATTTTGATTTGGTACCTGATCAGATACTTCATCAGGACCTATACATCATCATTTCATGATTCCGGTACTTCGTCCTGAATTATGAACTGATGATGAGGTACTTCGCCTTGAATCTTGGAATGATGATGAGGTCATACGTCCTGAATCATGAACTGATGATTAGGTACTTCGTCCTGAATCATGAACTGATGATGAGGGCCTACGTCCTGAATCATGAACTGATGATTAGGTACTTCGTCCTAAATCATGAACTGATGATGAGGTCCTGCGTCCTGAATCATGAACTGATGATTTGGTACTTCTCTCTGAATCAGGTACTTCGTCCTGAACCATGAACTGATGATGAGGTCATACGTCCTGAATCATGAACTGATGATGAGATCATACGTCCTGAATCATGAACTGATGATGAGGTCATACGTCCTGAATCATGAACTGATGATGAGGTCATACGTCCTGAATCATGAACTGATGATGAGGTCATACGTCCTGAATAATGAACTGATGATTAGGTACTTCTCTCTGGATCAGGTACTTCGTCCTGAATTATGAACTGATGAAGACATACCTACTCATGTCCTAGCAAGGTACTTGATATGAAGTACTTGACGGAATCCTGACGAAGCACCCGAGGAAGTTTTGACGTAGTAACTGATCAAATCCTAATAAAGTACTATAAAAAATTAATCTTTTCGACGCTACAACAGTGAGTGTTACTTCTAGTTGACCCGATCAAGTCCTTGCATCACCTCAGATTGTCCTCATGAAATTCTCCAGTTGGTGTGTGCGCGTATTTTCACGCTCAGAAGAATGCACACGCGCCTGTACTTTATAATATGCAGCGATGTTGGACGAAAGTTGCGGAAACGTGGCTTGTAAGTTCGACCGACGATCGTGAGTTGGAAAAGAGAAGACCTTATCGATCTTCGCTCCACTCGAAAACTCTCTCGGCAGCCCCGCGAAACGTCCGCAAACTAAATTATGTCAACATTTCTCCATAGGCGCGTTCCTCCGTGCCTCTGGAACTATGAGATCCTTCCACATGGTGGCGGACTCCGTGCGCGAGTCCCATCTCTTTCACGCTGCGTTCGGATAATCCACTAAACACACACACGGACGCCCACATACGCACACACGCGATTTAGTACACATATATGTATATGGAAGAGCTGCCATCATCCGTGCCATGCACGAGACTCAGTTTTTGAACTAAAGTTTCTTCCAAGCGCACACGTTTTCTCACTTCGCTCGGGCATCCCAACTTTATCTCTCTATATATCATCACCTCGCCCTTCGTATATCATCGAGTATATATACCACTAAGAAATAGAGTTACCACGCTCTTCTTAAAAAAATAAGGGCGATAAAGAAGGAAGATGGTTTCGATAAAGAAAGAGTTTTTTCGCACATAGATACATTTTCGCAGTAGCTATTCTTTTGCTGCTATATAGATTTCTAATCTTTATGATTTATTTTTTTAGAAGGTCTGATAATTCAAAAAATTGCAATATTTTAACAAGACAGTACTGGATATATTTTTAAAGGGTAGCGATGAAGATCATCCCAGTCGCTTATTGAATTATCAAACTGTATTCGATTCAGCACTGAATAACTCAGGAGTTCATGATCAATCATTAGGTGGTGTATTCATTTGGTTTAATGTGTTTTTTATGTAATTTTTAATTATTTAACTTTTACTATCATAATAATAAAAAGATAAATAATAAAATTAAAATGTTGTGCTTTCAAGAGTAATGACCCTACGGTTAATTAAGCTCATTATGATTTAAAAAAAGTGTATGAAGTAATAATAATTTTTTAGAAATATTTTAGCAAATTTCTGCTTAGTTGGCTCAAAAATATTGTTGTCTCTTGGTTGCCTGCATCAGTGCGACGTGCTTGAATAACATACATTATGCGTGCACGTACATGCAGCCTCGCGAGTATTTCTCTCGTGGTTACATCATCGCATATCTGTGCTCTCTGGGACGAAAATAATTAAAATAGAAGGTAGAACCGCGAACGCGACACAAAATATCGACGAGATTACATCTAGCTCTCGGGACCAACGAGACCTGTATATTTCTCTCTTGCCCGCACACAAATCTGCGTAGGCCTGTGTGCACGTGTTTTGTAATGCGAATGGAAATGCAATGGTAAAATATTCCAGGGTATACGAATTAAAATGACACTGAAATATATACGAGAGGGAAGAGCATTGGACAAACCCGCCACCGAAGAGAGTTGTGGGTTACGCTCGTTCACTTGAACGAAAGATACTTTTTCATGTATATAAGGTGTCCACGAAGAGTGCGTCGATTAAAAACTAAATAAATAAATTAAAATAAATAAATAAATAAAAAATGAAATTATCGAGGCAATTCTGATTGAAAGAGATATTTTTTGTGAAAATCAATTTCAGTAAGTTGACTCAAATCCAAACAATCATCAGTCTTGGTTTTAGTCCAATCATGTAACTCTTTTGGAATTGTAATTCGTCATTACCTCGATAATTCATCACTGATGCTCTGAATGTAAAAATATTATGAAAAATTTTTAAGCAAATTTTTTTCTGGTACTGAGACACCTTGTACATTTTCCTCTTCATATTATGTTGATTATATATGTGCATGAACTACATACGCATATGTAAAAATTGTTTATCCTCAAACGAGCGTGCGGCTTGCACGAGCGTTATACGCACCGCTCGTATCGGCACGTATTCGCCTCGTTTCACGTGCAAACGTTAATATCCAGTCACCCGATCCTTCTCCGACCCTTTCCTCCACCAAAACTCACCTCTCGCATTGAGGTACAAATTTCCCGAGCGTCGATCGGTTCGTGCTATCAAGCTTAATAGAACGTCTCTCGCTTTTCACATTCATTTGGCAGATGGATAACAATAGACAAGAATGAAAAATATTTCGCTGAATGTTCGCTCCGATATTCATACGAGAGCTCGTGTTTGCTCTTTTCATCGAGCCAAATGCTCTCGTGTAATCGAGTTGTTCGATTACGAACGCTATTCGTTCACCGGGAGGTAGAACGTTTTTTTTTCACGTTCCATTAATAAATGGTTTAACGATCTTTATTTTTTCGTTGGAACGATGACAGGAAAAAATGGGGAAAACTTGAAATAAGAGACACGAAGACTGGAAATATAATTGAAGTTCTTCAGGCGAGAGCTTTTTATTAATATTATCGGTTTCCCTTCGCGAGATCCTCGTTTCTTTCTTCGTTCATTTTCTATCCTCCCTTTGCTTTTTTTTCCACCCTCATTCCACCCCGCGACTTCACCTCTGCCATTTCGGTACATTTTTCATTATGGTACTTTCGTAAAATTCGTTTAATTCGGAGCACGCCCGGCGTGGTTTTCATTCCACACCCACTGGCAAACCCGGCGGATTATATTACCACCGTAATAACGATGGTTGGATCTGGCGGTGTGAGCGTACTGGCGAAAAAAAAAATGAGAGCAAAAAAAACCGGAAATACCGAGAAGGTTTCTCGATCAGCATCGGAATTAATGAGTATTAATATCGTCTACCGCGAGAAAATAATATATACAGATAAGAAATATAGAAAACAGATATCCGCAAAACGTCCAAATGAGTAGAAATGATTATCAACTTTGAAAGCTTTTCATAATGAGTTTTTACCTCCACCACTATGTCTGATATTCGTGTCACTTCTGTTTTAACAAACAGATGAATAAATTCACCCCTAACTGTTCTTCACGCGCAAAAATTTCACGCGACATTTTTCTATATGAAAACAAACGACCACGAAACTTTTCAACATCTTAATGTAACTTTATTCGAGTGCCATCCCGATCATTTCCAAATGAAAGAGAAACAAAAAGAGTGAGATAATTGTATCTTTTCCATCCTCGAGAAAAATGCGCTCACATCGACGGACAGATGTAAGCACATGCATATGTGTGCGCGAAAGAGAGTGAAGAAAAAAAGTTGAAGAAGAGGGTGGCGCGTTGTCGAGTTGAGTGAAATGCGAGGCGACGCGCGAGCTCGGTACACAGCGAGCGTGTAGCGCACACAGGATCATTAATCTCTAGGTTATTATCTTCTTCTCGCCCGAGAGGCCATTGCCGGCGGATATGAGAAAGTGTGGGCTCATAAAAGAGTCAGGAAAGAAGGGAAGAAAGGAAGCGTAGGAGGAGGAAGAGACACATGACTTGGCTAATCCGTGCCGGTCAACATTCTCGTATAAAAGCTCCCATCCAGCATTCTTACTCCCTCTTTTTTTCCTCGAATCCTCCACTCTCGTTTATGAATAAAGTAGATACGGAAGGGCCTTTTTTCTCGCCCTTGGACGTTTATCTATATCTGTCTGTATCTATGTATCAAGCGCGCAGTTCTCACCCTTGACAAAAGACTCGAGCTTGTATCGCTTGACGAATAAACGGGCACTGTCCAACTCGCTGGGCGTACGCTGAGAAGTGAAACTTACGCCGTTGATTTATTTACTTGTATGATTGTGAATCTTTTAGTTCGTGGTAGCTTTATGGACCTTGAATACGTATTACGCTCCACAGATGTCAATGAGGGATGAAATTACTGGAACTTATTTCTCGCTCTTGAAGATTGATCCATTTTTTAAAACCATTTCAAATATATTTTAGATTTTTTTGATGAGTTGAAGTTTATACTCGAAGTATACTCCGAACGTTCAACTTACGCCATTTTGAAGATTTATTTATACGTACAGTCGAGAATCTCGGTGCAGTTGATCGCGGTAGCCTTATGCTCCGTGTACACGTATACTGCTCTACAGATATTAAGAAGGGAGGCAAGGAAGGGAAAAAAAGGAAAGGAGTACAGCTCGAGGGATGGTATATAAATCCGGCGAGGCTTGAGCGAGAACGACGAAAGAAGAAGTCGACAGTGAGCTCTTGCTCTCCAGACTCGTATATACGCTAAAGTCGAGGAAAAAGGAGCGCGAACGAACAAGCTTGAAATGCGGGTATACACACAAAACCTCTCTCTCTCTTTCTCTCTCGATCTCTCTTTCTCGCCCTTTTTCTCCTTCGCTCTTTAGACGCAGCCCCGGGGCCATTACTACTCCGCGAAGCGCCTGTAAAGACGACGCGTTTGAATGGAACGACGCGAGTTACATGGCTCTCGCATTACTTTGGACCACGGTAGATTTATTATAGTCACACGTTGAGCACGCCGAACTCTCTCGCTATGTGTATAGAAAAGAAAACGAGAAATATACTCTCCCAGACTTCACTCTGTCTTCTTTCCGCTCTCTGTTTTTTCCCTCCCTTTCTTCCTTTCTTTATCCCTGCGCTCTCCCTTTTTCCTTCTTCTTCAGTTCTTAACCTACTTCCGGTCCGCAGTGCCGAAGGAAGCCCCCGGGTATGACCCAACACGGACCGTTACCACTTCGGAGTGAGCCCAACGACGCGGAATTGATGCGAACATTCTCAGAGTTCCCACGCGGACATGGCAATTATTCACTCAGGGAGAAGGTGAGACCGAGTTGAGAGATTTTCTCTATAAACCATGATGACGCTTTTACCATACGTATACTCACTTTTTTTTTCATCGTAATGAGCATGATAAATTTACGATTGGATTCAGTCGTCGAAAGTTGAATTGAAATTCTTTATATTTAGTCGATTTTGTCTGTTTTTCTTCATAATTCACTTTTTCTCCTGTTTTACCATTATCTATTCCAAATATTAATTTTTATAAGAAACGTTCCTAAAATAAATACATTTGGACTGAATGTTGAAGACTTATGTTTAGAGTTCTTGGAGAAAAAAGTCATTTATGATATTTTTTAAGAATTTTCGCAGTACATTTATTCAAATAAAAGTCTAAATGTTTCCAAGCCATCGATCCATTAAAAAAAATGCGAACAGTCGAATGTATATCAAAGCGAAAAAATCTTAAGGATCAACCGAGGGACACGTCAGTTCTCAGTTCCATACGATGACTCAACGCAGCGTGTTTGCGTCAACGGCGAGTTCTCTCTCACAACGACCGGCAAAATTTAACGAGGCCCCCATACATGTATACGCCGACGTACACAGATACACGCGGATATCGTCGCGGAGAAGATGACGGCGAAGAAAAAAAAGAACGAGAGTCAGGGAGAATAAAAAAAAATCGGTGGAACGAGGAGAAGAGACGCGATTAGAGATGAATTCCAGGGGAATTCGCGAAGGGGCGCGGTTCCAATTACTCGACGACTCCTTCCTAAGCCCCTCTTTTGCCAGCTATACGTATATATTTCTCGATAGCTATTTCACATTTCTAGATACGTGTATACACGAGCATACATATATTCGCAGTTGAACGAGCAAAAAGCGAACTTTTCTGGTAGTTGTTGAAGCGCTGGTTTTACCTCGACCCTCCAGAGTCCTCGCTCGATTTTCCTATGCTTTCCTCCATTTTCTCTCCTCCTTCCTTTCTCTCCTTTCCACCATCCTATCTCTTCACTTATCCCCCTTCTCTCACTTTTTCCCTCGCTACACTCGAGCTCGTGTAAACGCACATTAGGCAATATTAAAAGTCGCTCAGGTTTTCCCGTACACGCTCTCGGCGGAACGACCGAATTTGCTTCTCTCTCTCTCTCTCTCATCCTTCTCGCGCCAGCTCGGTCTCATAAACATTCGGTAAAACATTTTACCCTGTTTACTTTTACCTCACGAGGAACAGAGAGCGAGAGAGCAAGAAAAATGAACGAGAGACGGAGAGAAAGAAATTCTGAGAGAGAGGGAGAGAGAGCGCTGGGTTTGTACTTCGTGCACGTGTGTATATGAGAAATACACGTAACTAGGAAAAGCCGCACAATACACCGCAAGCGAGGAACGTTAAACAACGATACACGCCGCCAGAAACTAGTCAACCGCTTAACTAGGACATCTATATATATTCTGAGCTTAAACATACATATACGCTTAGCTCTGTATACATATTATTAAGTGCTTAAATATTTAACTATATGCCTGTGTACGAGCATATTTTACATACAGGCACACGGTAGCACGGAAAGTATTTGAATATACATTTAGACGAGGGCTGTACGTGTTGAGAGATAATTCAAATCTCTCAAGAGTTAAATATTTCTAAGTTAAGTAAATATATTCATCGAAAATTAAAGTACCTTTTCACTCTATTTTGTTACTCTTGCGAATTCCTCTTGACGTTTGGAATTTATATTCATTTTTTTAGGTAGTTTTATACATACTTTTGTCTCTTTTTACTTGGGTAATTTTTTGCTCATTTCATAATTGAAATATTTATAAATGGAGCAAATTGACCAATGTCGCAATTGTTAATTGATTATAACTTGAACTACGTTTACTGCTGATGTCGAAATTTTTTTTTCTCAGACTCAATGCGACTCTTCGAACCTTCAAATTCGTCCAAATGTACAAAACTCGACGAATTTCGGTACACGGAAGGGTCGTATTCCAGCGAGCATAGACCGTCATTGTGAAGTGCGAGCTCCGCGCTGTGCAAAATACAAGCCCAAATGTACATGCACAAACGAACAACCGACAAAGAATATTCCGTGGTCCTCGTTGAAACGTTTTAATTAAATGTGAACAATTTTTAATTGCGAGCGACGAGAGGAATGCTGGCCCTGGAGTGCAACCGTGAAATCGAGTTACATTAATTTCGAAGCTTTGTCCCAGTTACTTGGTGACAGGCAACCTCTCTTTCTCTCTCTCTCTCTCTCTACCTCTCATTCTCTCTTTTTCTCTCACTCATTCGCTTTGACCCTTTCCATTTTCTCTCTCCTAGCTACTTTTTAGTTTTACCGTATCGTTCACTCTGACTCGTTGTTCAGTTAACTTTTCCATCGGGGATTCATCGATCCGATTTGATTTGCATCAACGTAAAATTTACACAATGGCCTTTACTCGGTAATTTCGAACCGAGAAAATTTCTCCCTCCTCCATTTTGCTCTTTTTCGTTCAATGGAGCCTTCCCGGCTTCTGCATGTTGAAAAAAAGAATGTGCAAGAACAGCAATCGTTTATTGGTTTCATTCAAAAGTATGGGAAGTCTTTCAGACTTGATGAACAAGAGAAGTGCTTCATCATGAAAAATTCAATCAAAGCGTTTTTTATTGTTCAAATTTTATTAGAGATTCAACAGAAAATTGAACACTTATTGTACTCCTGGAGAGAAAGAAAGATATCCAAGCTTTGTAGGAAATTTATAATTGAAAATAATTATCATATCAAGTCTTGAGATAAATAACTAAATAATTATTTAGTGACACTAACGTTAGAGCGATATAAAATGCATATGAAATAAAGGAAAGACAAAAAAGGAGCCAAATGATAGTGAAGGGCATTAATAAAAATGAGCTTGAATAAAAGAACAGAGAAAAAAGATGGAAGAATAATGAGAAATCTGTTCGACAAGACTGAATATCGTATCGTTCAGATGAAAATGAGAGGGAAAAGGTTCTTTACGCTCAGTAGAGCATTTTCGTTAGCACCGAGCTTAAGAGGAGTTCTCCCTTCTCGGAGCTCATGTAACGGAATCCTTGCAGAAAGAGCGTCTTGGAAGTTTTATGGCTGCGAGCACCCTCGATTCTTGACTCTCTATGGGTGAACACGCGCGTGCGAATTCTCGTACATAAGTGTATATATAAGTTTAACTATCTCTATATAAACAGAATATGTACACATACAAAATATATAGGATGTGGTAGGAAGGATCTAGAGAGAGAGAGGAAAGAGAAAAAGAGAGAGAGAGAGAGACAGCAGAGGAAGGACACGACAGGACAGTGAACCTGCTATCGATCGACCATAACGGCAAGTTCAGGGTCGCAGTCGTATTCTCTCATCCACCCCATCGCAGAGTAAGCTTTCGCCACCCTCAAACACCCTCGAATACGCGGTCCGACCTCTCGTACGACCTCACGTTTCCAACCCTTGAGAAACCTTCCATCCCGAATCTTCTACCTTTCTTTCTCTTTCCTTCCATCCCTTCTCGTTTATTCACAATCCTCCCCTCCTTCGAGGAGAATTCTACCATGCACAGCTGCTTGCATATATTCACGACCCTTCGCATTGAGAAACGAGTTGACGATAATCCTGCGATTATTCGCTAATAGTTGCGATCATTATTTATGATTTTTGTTTGAGGTTATATTTATAAATGACATTTATTTATTTATCAACAGTGTACAAGAGAATTCTGTGAGGTGTTGCTCGCGTGAATGTCCACATGACTCTGCTGTGAAAAATACAAAACTGGTAAAAGAGCCTCGCAATATTTTGGTAAAATGTTTGTACCTGAGAATCGAGAGGGGAGGGGGCAATCATAAAGTGACCCTTCCTCCGAGGTGTACAAATACTTCCAATGTCGTTGCTATAACTAACGATTTTGATACTGTTTTTGGTGATGTAAAATGTCATTAAACTGGTGATGTGAGATATGATAAACAGATCCATTTGAAATCAGATGAAAGAACGTAGGCAATCCTTTAAAGATAGTTTGCCTCTAAATAACCTAATGCGATGCTGAAAGGTTCAATGCTACAGGGAAACATTTAATACATCAGCAAAAATGGAATGAACATGCCGGCTTTTATCACGACGGGGGAAAAAAAATTATGGAACTAGAAAAGTGGCCAAAGGGGAAGAAGACGAAGAGTGTCTCATATATTTCTTGGGTTCGGAAGAAAATTGAATCGAAAGTCACGCTCGGCTTGGAAACATTTAGGGCGAATTACAATCCCAACTCTCTGGAACGATATTTCGTCGATTTCCATTCGGTAGTCATGGATAAACTTCGCCCAGCTACGCCAAAGAGTATAAGTATATACTTTGGAAATGACTTGGCTGTTTCTTACCAAAATACACATACCTATACATACATATATATATAGAGAGAGAGAGAAAATAAAATACCTTAGTTGAGAGGCTTATACAGGATTTTACGAAAGAAAAAATAGGAAAAGAGAACAAGAGACGGAAAAGTATTTGCCTTTCGTCTTTATCTGCTTCCTCCTGTTCTTTATCGCTGTTCCATCACCGAGTCTCGAAATTCGGACTCTGCGCAAGGGAATAAACACTCTCACTCTGACTCCAATCGCAATTCGACGTCGGTGAATTGAAATTAACATAAAATCGAAATGCTGAGAAAACTTGGGTTATAAAGATTCGAACTGTCAAAGTTATTGGAAAGTCGTGGTTTGCTTCGAGGCTGAGAGCTGGAGAAAAGGCTGGCGAGGCGATTGGTTTCGTTATTGCGCCGTGGCAAAACAGAATTCCTGCGGAGAAATCTTCTCATTTTCCTCGGATTCGGTATTTCGCGCTATTTCCCATCGGCACTCAAAATCCAAAAATCGTCTCTCGATTCGCCAGAATTTTTCATTTTGCTTTTCGAAACTCTGACAATCTATTATCAAAAAGGATTCACAATCTTTTGGATTCACTTGGTAACTATAGGTACGTGATATAAAATATCAAAGTTGGCAAGAGAATAAGCGTGTAAAGGTTGGGCCGCGTAGTCGTTCGAGACGCGTCGTTGGCTGGTAGTCGTTCTAGCTCGAGAGGCACGCTCGGCCCGAAGATCACGTAGCACGATAATGGTCGCCTTTACCGTTCCTTATCGTTTCCCGGCGACATTCAAAATCCTCGGCCATTACCACCCGAAAGAACGAAGGCCGGAAACGTCTCCTCACTACCCTTTCGGTTCGGCTTAGTTCACCGTGTCTTGTATTGGTCTTCGTATGTATGAAAATAACCCGACATACGTGTATGTACGCATACACACCTCTAGAAAAATACACATAGGATATCCAGCACGTGCACAGTACTCCAATCATAGTAATATGCTCGTCCGAGCTCTTTATCCAAAGACGACAGATTATTTCATCCCTCTATCCGATCGCTTCGCGATTTTCGCCCGGCTCGAACGTTTTATTCTACCTTTCCTCACGTGTATGCACGGGCACACTAATATACACTCCGCGCAGCCATTGTTATAGGTTTTCTCACCAAGAGAAAGAGGAAGACGTTCACGTCCCAGAAAGCTTTCTATTCCTCTCCTCCTGTAGTGAGTACGTGAGCAGAGAATGCAAGTATCCATTACCGAGGAGGAAGTACGCGCTAGGGCGAGAGACGAGGAAAGAAAGCGTTGCATGTATATCTGTTATCATGCATGAACACCGCATCACCATAGTCTCCAGTCGAGGATTGGAAATCGATAGGTATGTATATGCATCTGCTTGTACGTGTTAGTCCATACTCCAGGATTTTTGACAAGCTCGTACTCCATTTCTCCCGTTCGGCAATCATATATACTTTCATTATAATATTCATCTTTTTTTCAGATCTGGAGCGCTTTATATTCGAGACGGCTCTTCAAAAAATGTCCATTTTTATTTGGTTTTCACCAACTGCACTTGCGAGGTAGGGATCAATGTGGAATTTCTCAGTTTGGCCAATGCATTTATATGAAGACTTAGCATTTAAAGATTGTCCAAATGTTATCGGAATCGCGTCAGGCAATTGGATCCAACATGCACCTGAAGGGTGTCTTCCAATTGTGAGCGAGAAAAAAATTTATCGGTCACGACATAAAAACTTCTGGCAACCTTTAATGCAGTTATGATCTACGGAATCAAAGCTCCAAATCGTATTGCTGCATTGAATAAGTTTGGTGATAAAAAAGTTGAAGATTTGATGAAGTAGTACATCCAAATTGTACGGAAAAGAGATCTGATAAACTGAATCATGAACAATACATATCAACAGCGCTGAAAAGGTTTCACTGTACAGGGTTACATGTAAGCACATTATCTACGTTGTCATCGTGTTAGCGAGTATCTTTTGTGTCTTTGTTCAAACGTTTAAGCCCTTAGTGTCTCTCGTTTTCTCTCTCTCTCTCTTTTACTCTCTATCTCTTTCGCTCCCATCCAATGACACTTAACATGAAGCCCTGGTTGAACAAAGTGCTCGTAAGACCATGTCTCGTTTTATCGTCACAAGTCTGCAAGGGCACGTTGTTATATCCCTATCATTCTCTTCATGCATCCTTCTCTACATACGTCGTTTATCTCTCCTTTTGTTCATTCTGAGGACTTTGCCAATGATCCCTCAGCTCATTTCTGTCTCATTTTTCCATTGACTCCAAGCTCTGCGAAGTACTTCTCCCTTATCATGCGAGATTCGACTGGATTATCTGATGAGAGTTTAAAGCTCTCATTAGTGAATGAATGAAAACCAAGATCGTTAATAATCTAGCCCTTTTGATGATGTTATTAGCTAGTTTCTACTACACATTGCTGAACATGACCTTGCACATTGCGCATGACCCGCAAGCCATGTGCCATTGTATGAACTTGACCACATAGTTTTTGAATGCTTATAGTTGCTTAATGAACTGAAGATCCTAACAATAGTTAAAATTCTTACGAAATGTTCATACATACGTCGTTTATCTCTCCTCTTGTTCATTTTAAGGACTTTGCCAATGATCCCTCAGCTCATTTCTGTCTCATTTTTCCATTGACTCCAAGCTCTGCGAAGTACTCCTCCCTTATCATGCGAGATTCGACTAGATTATCTGATGAGAGTTTAAAGCTCTCATTAGTGAATAAATGAAAACCAAGATCGTTAATGATCTAGCCGTTTTGATGATGTTATTAGCTAGTTTTTACTACACATTGCTAAACATGACCTTGCACATTGCGCATGATCCACAAGCCATGTGCCATTGTGTGAACTCTTGACCACATAGTTTTTGTATGCTCATAGTTGCTTAATGAACTGAAGATCCTAACAATAGTTGAAATTCTTACGAAATGTTCATACAGGAACCAGAAAATTTTATCCTCCCAGTTTGTTTCTTCCTGCCACTCCCTTTGGGTTCTTCGGTGCGCACGAAGACTGTCATCAGTCTTCATTACAGAACAGTGGAAACTTCCGTAAGCGGTCGGAGGGCGTAGGCGTCAGGACGTTAACAAGGAAAGCCTTGCACGCTTCACTGCAGCGACGCATCACACGCAGCGAGCTCAACTGTTTCGAACTTCGTCGCTGCACCGTCGGGCGATTTATGTTGGCGAATGGAGTCTAGCGACGGACGCGATTAAGAGTACAATGGCACTTTCACTGCTGACGTTGTAGCCCTGTGATACCAGGACACGTGTGTCCATCCGTGTAAACGTACCTCCAATGTCTATTAAGCTCGAAAGCTCAATAGCGATTACTACGAAGCGGCTGACCGACCTGAACTTTCCAGCCTCTTGGGAGCTTGTCGCGATTACGACCGTCCCTGCGATCGATGTCCTTCTTCTTGTCACGAGATTAATCTACCGCAGCCTCGTTTCTCAGCATGATAAGTTACAGGATTAATAGCCGAGCTTTTGACCGGCTGAGACTCTACTTTAATGAATTACTTTGAAACACTTTATACGACATACTACCTCGATCAAACCTATTAGAAACAAAGAAGACATATTCGTCATTCGACTTCTTGCACACATTTTGAAATTTGCAGTTTTTGAATTTTCATTGTTATTGATCCAACTCCAGATCGTCCTGAATTAATAAGAGAAGACTTCTGCGTACGTAAGTGAATACGTCTGTACAAGTGTAAAGTCTATACATACATAAAGTTGTATACATACACCGTGTGTAAGTAACGTTATGAGCTCGATAGCACAGGCTCCATTAGGTGGTTAGGATCCTCGAGCTCTTTCTCTCTATCTTGTATGAGATTCAACAATTCTCGTTCCATTTCGCTTCTCGAGCATCTTCCCGTTTGTGGTATTAATTAAGGGAAAGTCAAGCGAAGAGGAGGAGCTGGAGGGAAAGAGAGAGAGAGAGAGAGACGCAGGGGCGAAGGGTGAGGAAGCGAGTGATAAGAGAACGAGAGCGAATTATGGGAAAAGGAACGGGAGAGCGAAACGGACGGAATTGAAGGAAGAAGCCTTACCGTTTGATAGCAATGGGGTATAGTGTAAATAGGTCCAAGTATTATGTTATCAGACAGACTGACAGCCCAGCCCTATTATCCCTCCGGCAAGAATAACCCTGCCTGTCTCCTTTCACCCCTCTCCTTCTCATTCCCTCCCTCGTGAACATCTACTCTTGTATCTCACCGCAGTAACTCATCTTCGAAAATACCCGAGGGAACAGCTCGCAGCTTTCGAGAAGTCAGTGCACCGCACGAAGCTCTTCGCTCTCTCTCTCTCTCTCGTCTCACTCTCTTGTCTTTCCTCCAAATTTATATATTCGTGTACTCAATCAATCTCACCGTATCCTGCCTCATTCGGCCTCGCTTCGTTGCGAGCATCGTGCAGAATCATATCGTGACTTGCGATAAAACGTCGGACGTTTGTCCGAGAAATTGGGACTGGTTTTCCATTCAGGTTTCTTGAGAAATTTTTTCAAAGTTTGAATGTTCGAGGAGAAATGTTGAGTTGTATGAAAAATGTCGAAGCATTGTAATGGAAGGATACAATTAAGAAATTGAGATCAATTATTCAATCGAATTTTCATTTCGGAGAAGTTTCTTTCACTGGCACGTCACGTGAGTAGCTTTCATCTTCATCGCGAAAGGGTGAGGAGAATTCTGAAGAAAAGAGAAAGGAAGCGGATAAGAGAAAAAGAGAAAGAAAAGCGAGCGTTTTAAAATCGAGGTAACCGGGCGCACAGAGCCATGAATAATGTAGCCTCACTCGTACGTCTTTCTCTTCGTCACTCCTCAGCCTCCTCCAACTCATTCTTCGTCTGCTTCCACTGATAATTATGTTTTACACCGTTTTGCCGTGTTTCGTTAACCCAAGGCAGTCGGGGCGCTCCCCAGTCGTGAGTTCTGCTATATCCTCGCGCTATATTTCCTCGAGAGCGAGAAAGAGAGATAGAGAGAGACATAAAGAAAGGAAGGCAGAGTAATAGAGAGAACTACACAGCTTCGGCATTATCCTTGCATATTCATTACTTAACGCTAAGTATGACTTCAGCGGGGAGGTTACTCGTCTACAACGCCGGAAGTCCGACATTATCTTTCCACGTGAATACCATGGCAGTTCGTGCGAGAGCGACAAGAGCTGAAAAAAACTGAGATAAGGAAAAATATGAGAAAAGAAATATACTCTTTGATTTTTTTAATTTTAGTGACTTTACGTGATGAGAATTCTTCGGATGACGGGGGAGACAAAGTAAAATATTCTCAAACATGAGAATCATTAGAATTGGAAATGAAATGAGCTGACAAGAAAAATGGATATTGCTATTGTTAGCTTTATAGTGTTTGCATTAATTAGTAGGTTAATGTTGGATAACTTTTGACGGGCGAAATATTTATCAGAAAAATAAGAAATAAGCCTCGACTGCATCGTTCTATTTTTGTTTCAAGTACGACAGATGAAACTTGTCAAATAAATAGGAAATTGTAAAAAAGCAAGATGGAACAGTTGACCCAAATAGAAACGAGATGTCTTTAGTGTAAAAGAGAATCCACAGCTCCCTTATTTCTTCGCAATTTTCCGAGATATTTTTTCGCAATGGAACGTAACGCATTTAGCTGTGACACGTCGGAAAATCCAGGATATGAGAATATCCGTCGTGATTGAAAAATCGTTTATACGAAAGTCTTTCAAAACTGCTGGAATGGATTTCTACTAAAGACACGTGCTCTATTTCCGCACTGTATCGATTTATTTAATTTCCGCTTCGATAGAATGAGAACGATGAAGAAAACCAACGATTTAACGCCGGTTTTAACACGAGTAAAAAATTGAACGTTTATAAATAATTTTTTGCAAGCCTGAGAAATTTGAAAATTACATCAACTTTATATAAATCAAATTATTCGGCATTTGAACAGCGCAAAATGAAATTATTCAGTCTCCTGCCGGGAAGTAACAAACAGAGCAATGGAACATTATATCTCGTTACGTTTCTGCTCTTGAGAAATTCGTCGACCCGTGGAATTTGCTTACTCGATCTGGAGAGTTTGTTTACTCAAGACACACTGCAACGCCGCGTCGCAAGCCACAATAACCGGAGGATGACGAATCCTTCGTCACCAGAATTCCGGACTTCCTCGCGGTGGCAAAACGACGAAAAGTTCAAAAGTGACGATATAGGATAATGAAGGAGCAGCGGCGAGGCCGTGAAAGAGAAAGGAAGGAAGAAAGAAAACAGAAAACGAAAGCAGAAGGGTATAAGAGAACGAAGGAAAGGAAAAAAGTAGAAAAAAAAGAGAGAGAAAAGGGGTATGAGAGTTTTGATCTCGAAGAGGAAGTGGGTCAAGCGTGTAAATCGTCATATAGCACGCCAGTCTAACTTCCTTTCTTTCCGCGCCTCCTTTTATCGGCATATTCATTATACCGTAGTGTGAATACTCTCCGGAGAAGCAAACACGAGGTTATCCTCGCAGAGACCCGAAAAGTCACCCCTTCCCACGTGCGCAATTTCCACCCCGGTCCTCCACTTCTCTTTATCTTCCTCTCCTATACTTTTCATCCTTTCATCCTTGCGGGCATCGCTCCACTTTGTTAAAGAGCGTATAAATATACATTCGCTTTCTCATCGTTCGCTCGTCGCTCCGTGTTCCCTTTTCTCTCGATCCGCCGAGAGAAAATCATTCTCATGCGAAGCTCAAACTTTCGACAAACACGACGAATGAAAATCTCAGACACTCGAAACTTTCCTCGAGTTTGCGATGGACAAACGCAACCTGTCGCTTGTCCTGACGTTCGCTAACAAAGGGATCATTCCTACTCGAGTATCTGCGAGGATCCTTGGTCCCGATGTTTGACGTACTTTACCGAGACTCGTCGTACAACTAGTTAATTCTTTTGTAAGTGTCCTTTGTTTACTTTCACGAAAATGATCCCTCTACAAATACCTACGAGTATGTTTTTGTTTATTGCATGAAAAATGCGGTCCAGCCTCCTTTGAAGTGGAGAAAAAAGAAATCAGAAACGAGACCAGCGAGCAATTACATCATATCGATGAATTTCCAAAAATATGAAGAGCCGACGTCATCAGTCTGCTCGATTCACCGGATTCATAAAATATTTACGAGCCAGTGAGTATTCCGAAAATCAATGTACCATCGAATGAAATTTATATACATATCGATATATATTCTTACCAGCTCGTAAAACGTCGAGAGCGGAGCACACGCGTATACGACACAGAAGCAGCTTTGTATTTGCGTCGATCGGAGCTCTCACGACCTCTCGACACACTCATCCGAACTACATTCGTGACATCGGGGATTATTGTATTTTTTAAGAATACATGTACGCGAGAGAAAAATAATTCTCGTTGAATTCAGTTTAGTATATCACGTTTCGAAACCAGAAGATATGATTAGAACTTCATCTTGACCAGATTCAAATATCTTTATAAAGAACGTTTTCGAACAACGACTTAAACTTGTTCGTTACCTCAAAATAATAACAAATATGAAATTTACTTTTTTTTTGAATTAGTCATTCCTGTACGAAATTGTTCACACAGTCCCTCATATCGTTCTCTTCCGTTAGTCCTAGAACTGATCCTGCAAGGGTTATACATGCCATCGGCGAACAATCAGAATTTACGTACATTCGCTGTTCGAGCGAAATATCCAGTTTGCGTAGGTGATGTTTCATTTGACAGGAAGTCACGTTTCTGCAGTGAAACTGCTGTCGCTGGATTACAATGCTCTCGTACGAGGGCTGAGAGAGGAAAAGAGAAAAATATGAAATGAGAGGATGAGGGAGAGAAAATCAGTTCAATACAAGACTGATATCCCAAATGATAGGTTCGTAGTTCCATTATACGAATAACTCGAACAAGAGGAAGGTTGCAACACGAAGAGCCAGTGTGCGTAATACGGCTCAAAAATAAAAGAACCCGCATATTATGATAGGAATTTTACATGCGACCGTTCGTCCGCATCGAGAGCGAAGGGATGCGTCGGCATTGTTGGCATTCAGTGCTGCGTTAGACCGATTGTCGAAACGCGTTGCTTTCAAGTTGACGCTGCGAGACTGCGAGAGAAGAGATCTGGCCGCCGTATCGCTGATCCAACGTGCGGACTCGCTCTCTCATCCTAAATCCAGGCGTAATTTTACTCACGGCAAGCCAGTCACGTGCCCAGCGCGCAACTACCATTTTCCTCAGACCACTCTCGCCCAACCCCCGTCACGCCGAGGCCGCAACTTGATTCGCAAGCCTCCGGATGGCCCGTGTGCATCCACGCACGAGTACGAAACGAGTGGGTGGTACGTGACCTCTCAGAGTCACCCCCTCGGAGGGCCTGATAAAATATTCATTCTCTTGCGGGTGTACAAAAATACCAGGACGACCTCATCCCACAACAGGAAGATTTCTTTCTTTCTCCTCTCAGGTTCGATATCCATCTATTAAGAGTCCATTGTCGCATTGTCTTTGGTTTTATTGATTGCCCACCAGAAATGGGCGGTATTCGGTCTTGTATTTCTACCAACTTTTTGTTATTTTTATTTTAACAATTAAACCTATGATTTCTAAATGTTCAGAAATCTAGCAACGTTTAAAGTATCAAAAATGTTCAAGTGTCTTTAATGAAAGACCAAAATTTGTCTGTGTTCATTGATTGCCCACCAGAAATGGGCGGTATTCGGTTTTGTATTTCTACCAACTTTTTGTTATTTTTATTTTAACAATTAAACCTATCATTTCTAAATGTTCAGAAATCTAGCAACGTTTAAAGTATCAAAAATATTCAAGTGTCTTTAATGAAAGACCAAAATTTGTCTGTGTTCATTGATTGCCCACCAGAATTGGGCGGATTTTGTCTATGTCTCATCCAACTTTTTATTTCTCGTACAATTGCAGTTTTATTAATTTATTCTCCTTTCACTGGTGAAATTGTACTCATTTCTAAACGTCCAGATTTTTAGCAGCCTTTGAAAGAACTTTGGCCAAATGTTTCAACCGTTTTTAGTGAATGACCGAGATGGAATTTTTTTTCGCTTCCCCAACCGATTATTTTACATCGCGAGTAGACTCGTGAAAATTTAGGTCCATACCCTATGGGAGATCGTGGTGTTTCGTCGCATGAATTTGGAATAATATCAACATAAAGGCCGACGATCATGCCCGGTCCTCTCTCATGAAGGCCGAAGGAGGGCCATGGAAGTGGGCAATATTCTCTTCTATACGACTTGGTCTCTTTCTGCCTCTGCACAGGAGCTCGCTTATCGCAGTTTCGTATGCTTTTCGCATAATATCCTCGAGCAATAAAAAAATTCTACAAGAATGTGTCTTCTCATAGATATATGAAAATTATAAAGTAGACATTAACAATAAATAAGAAAATTTGCAAAATTTTCCCCTGTAATTGCGATTGTGCATTGCACGACAATTTTCGAAATCAGGATTGCTGACTATCTACCTAAAATGAAATGTAATTCTACTGTAAAACTCTTCAAGGGTCAATTTTTTCCAAGTGCATGAAAATGGGTCATAAATACAAAAAAAGTGATAATTATAAAATTATACTCATAAAGAAAGGAATTTATACATCAATTATCCCTAACTTTAATTGTCCTTGAAAAAATGTTAATCATGAATTAAAATGGAAATTCGATGTTGAATATAGTAGACCTTTTATATTCAGAGTAACGATTTGTATGCCTTACTTTCTTCGGGTCCGATTATTCGCGCTGCCGATTAAGTTCCCTCGGTGTATTATTATGCGAAGCGAGAAAGAGTTACGAGAGCAATGCCGGGGTCTCAACGAGAGGGAGTGACGAAGACCGAAATACGAAGAGGGATTAGTTATAAGACTCGGAATAAACGTTTTGCTCAACCTGGTAATTCTTTTAGCGATTAGCGATAGCTCATTATCCTTGCAATTAGTAGTTTGTGTAATGAATTTAAGTGTTTCCCGTTTTGGAATTAGCATGCTAACTAACTCTCCGGGCGAGAGCTCAGTTCCCCGATTTGGCCATCTCTCTCTGGTGCAGGCTCGTTCTCTCGATTCTCAACGAGCGAAATTCGCACCCTCTCTCCCCCCCTCTTATACTGGCGCCACCGACTAACCGACCTCCCGTTGCCATTCGAAAACTCGGCATACTTCTTCCGCTCGTTCTCCCATTCTCCATCTCTTATCTCTCACGTCTGCACGAAAGTGAATTGCAGGTTGGTGAGAACACGTTACGCGATTCACGCCACGGGAAACTAGATTTTCGCACCCTCTATTATATTCCCCCTCTCTCTCACTCTCGCTCTCTTTGCTCGCTCTTCCACTCTCTCTCTCTGTCTCTCGTTTCTCTCGCTTTGCCTTTAACACACGTGCACACACATTCACGGACGTATCCCCTGTCTCAACAAGCCGGTAAGTCGAGGGTTCGCGGAGACTTTTACAGTGAGACTAGCAGACAGCTAGGCAGCGATGAGAGGAGGGTTCGAGCGTGCAAACAACACGTCCAGCTTCTAACTGCTTTCGACGATCCTGAAATCGACCGAGAGACAAAGAGGAAGAACAAGAAAGTACGAAAAGAGGTAGATGGATAGCGACGGAAAAAGTGTGAGAGGGATTACGGAAAATCGTGGCGAAGTAAAAAGTGTGCGAATCGAACGAAGTGAGAAAAATGCATTTTAGAAAACAAGAAGTTGTCTGTAGATCGTATCGACATAAATAAAATATGTCAACACTAAAAAATGTAACTCTCGAAATATTCACGTAAAAGTACTCGATAAAACGATAATCTAAATTAATGAAAAAATAAATTGAAGGTTCAAATTTTCTGTATAGGAGTCAGTGTGTGATATGTTTCAAATGACATTGATTCGAAAAGAATTTGATAAAACTCTGCAATGAAATCCTGAATCAAACGAAAATCTTGTTTTTAAAAAAAAACGACGCAAACGGATGTCCTGTGAAAACAAGAAAATAATCCTATTGGTATCGAAAAACGTATTTCCGGTGTAGATCAGTTTGTATACATCTGATCAGAGGCAGCAATTTCATTTGGTAAAATAGACGTATGGAGCTTTCGAGGCTTGTGCACCGGTTATCCGATAATACGAAGCCCGTCTATCGCGAGTGTATACAATATATATCCTCTCTCCTCCTTGGCTAACGTATTCCAATATATTGGTCGTCGTATCAATGTTTGCAGTGGGATCGCAGAAGAAAAGTAGGCGAAAGAGCGAGAGAGATCGAGAGAGGAAAAGAGAAGAGCGAGGATGACGCGTTTCTCGGTTATACGTTTCACCAGCCAAGATACCCGAACGTCGTGGCTGCTCCGTTGTCGCTACACTCGAAACGGAGAGCTCTCGCTCGAGCTGGTATAGGTGCAAACAAGAAACTCCCCCTCTCTCTCTCTCTTCCATTTTTTTCCTTCTTTATTTTTCTTCCTCCTTTCTTTTTTGTATCCTTCTCATTGGCGGGCTCGTTCTCTCCTACCTCCCGGGTGCCGTCTTGTACTATAAGAGACGAGAGCATGGCAGACTATATCCCCTTAGCTCACCCTTCGCTCGAACAATTCTCCCGTACACACTGGCTCGCGATTCAACGTCGACATGGATATCGCCGGGTTCACGGTGGGCCAAGCCGAGCGGATTATTGGTGTGTAGGTGCGCTCAGGATGCCTCTCTCGGAGTGTGCTCGAGGGAGGGACGCCCCGAATGTATATCCATCGCATCGACTCTGGCGCATATAGCGCGCCCGGAGAGCCAGTCGATGTGATTGGCCTCGTGCCAGAGGATCCTAACGACGCTTTCGAGAGGAGAGAATCCTATACCTCGGAGCTCTCGCTCTCTATCCCTTTCGTATCTATCGGCTACCCTCGCTTTTCCTATATCCTCTCCGACAACGGCAACGACAACGACGACGAGAAGACGACGAGAACGAGCCAAAGTAGCAGCCTGCGAGGATTCCTCCAAAGATATCCTTCGCCGGACCTGCCGCCACGACTTTCACCACACACGTGCGACATTCCACCCCTGAAAAGCTTTATATGCATGTATATATGTATATATCTGATGTATATATATGTACACACAGATCAGACGTGGTACCCTCGTCGTCGTCGTGGTAGTGATGCAATGTTGCCACAATCACATTTTGGCACGCCTCCGGGTGAAAAACCTTACCAAGGATCTCCCGAGAAAGAACCGACCAGGCTCCGAGGAACGGTCAAGGCTTTTTCTTCGACCTCTTTCGGCAACAGCACGCGCTTTAATTTGCTATCCCTGGCTCGACTTTTTCTCGGCCGTATTTTTTTCTGCCCTCTCCTCTCATTGCACCACATTGCTCCACCGCTATCCTGCCAACCACCAGCAATCTCAGACCTTGTCCGGAAAGACGGGCAAAAGAAAAAAAAATCGCTGAGGGAGTATGAAAAACTGGCGACGATGTCCAAAGTATTACAGCTATGCGATCCAACATTATGTACCCTATATAGAATTTTCTCGAAAAATCGTATAAGCTCAGCAACTTTCTTATAGAAAATTGAAGAAATTTGAAAAATTGAAGAAATTTGAAAAATTGAAGAAATTCGAAAAACTGAAGAAATTCGAAAAATTGAAGAAATTCGAAAAACTGAAGAAATTCGAAAAATGAAGAAATTCGAAAAATTGAAGAAATTCGAAAAACTGAAGAAATTCGAAAAATTGAAGAAATTCGAAAAACTGAAGAAATTCGAAAAATTGAAGAAATTTTTTCAATATGTATACAAAGCGATGAACGCATTATTGTACATATAAATTACAACTTAGACTTTAAATAGTTGCGCGTAGATTTAAAAGGATATGAATCCACGAAAAATCGGATGGAAATGTTAAAACGCATTCGTTACAGGTTGATCCGGCTCCTTCTTCGTCCGTTCCATAAATAAGAGGGCGTTCGGTATACTCTGTTTCTTATCTCGTGTGAAATTGCAACGTGACTCGGAACTACGGGGAAAATCGTCGGGAGTTACGTGTACGCGGAGTAAAAGCTATATTTTTACGTGGAGGTAAAAATAGGACTTTCCGTGTGTGCCCCGGCATCGCTGCGAAATGATAGAGAGAAAAGATAGGGCGAGATGAAGAGGAGAGAGGAACGGGGGTAGGGGGAATAAGAAAATATTTCTGGGCGATACATAACCGTGTGGAGAGCTCCGCAGCTCGGGAGATCTCACGGTTTCTCTGTCTGCCCGTGGACCGAGAGTGCTCCTATCTAATTTAAATTCTCGGCGTATAAAAAGCTCGCGCGTTGCTCCCTACTGCCTTGGGCTATGTACGCGCACATAGTTCCGAGTTACACGAGAGAGGACACGAGCTACCAGGCGAGAGGGCTTCCCACTGAAAAGGAGAGGAGAACGCACGCCCCGCGACGCGAGGGGATGTGTGGATCGCGGCCAAGCCACGTGCGGCTGCGAGATTCATTCCGCTTTACGTGGCCGACTTTCGCACTCGTGAGCAGAGCACATCCTCCCTCTCTCTTTTTTTTATTTTTTTTTTTGCCCTCAACTCTCTCTGTCTTTTACTCTCTTTTCTCTCTCGAAATCCTTCTCTCTCTGTTTCTCTCGGACTCTACGAAAAATACCGCCGCAACTCTCACCCGCATGCCCGCACCCCCGACGAAAAAAAAAATCTGCCGAGAACCCCCGAATGAGCTTTACACGCGGTTAAAACTAAATGAAAAAAAGGGGGAGAGACGAAGAAACACGATTTCGCATAAAGTACCTTGGTTTATCGAACGTGCAATTCCGGAAGAAACGTGAGAGAGACTGAAGAACGAGTGATCGATGAATTGAAAAGAATTACAAAATAACAAAATGTTAAAATTTCAGGTTAAATTTTTTTGTCGTACTCCAATGCACAGCAAAAACTTCAACGATATGTAAATATTTTTCTGAAGTGCGAGAAAAAACGATAAACGTGTTTTTTTACTGATTTAGGGTGTTTTTGATTGCCTGTTTTTCGCGTCGATGGAACGGGCCGAGGGGACATAACTAACAGGTCCGTCCGCAGATAGTAAAATGCACGAGGTTGCGGAACGAGCGCTTCGGAAAATAATCGCGACATTCGTTATCAACGACGTTGCCAGATCATCAAAATTCCGCACGATTATATTATTTATTTCTGCCCGCTTGTATATAAGTATATATTTCGGAGCACGAAGTACGATAGTGGTAAAGTCCCTTCTACCGGGAGAGTATATCGATTCGCGAATCGCATTTCCGGTAATTCACGATCCCCGGCGTGAGTATGATGCATTTACGGCCGCTCGTAAACTCGAATTATTTGGCTCCGCTGTGTGAGTTTTGTGCACGTACACGAATACGTCAGATATTACGAAATGTGTGCACCAGTTCACTACACTCGTTCACTGTATTGAGTAAAAACGCCAGACGGGGATTGAGAGAAGGGATCGCGACTAAAACGCGATCGACGAGAGAGGCTGCGAGAGAGGAAGAGAACGAGCGAAGAGAGAACTCGCGCCTATTCGAATGATTCGTACACGAGCGGATGAAATCGCAGCGGATCGTATTCGAATATTCCACCCCAGCGATATATGCGTACAAATGGATATAAGTAAACGGTAGCAAAAGCCAGATGTGTTCTTACTTTTGGATCAATCCACGCATATGTACTCTTGTATATACATTTTATGCGATCGTATACGCGTACATTTATATCTGTTTCATGTAACGAGATTCCGGATAGGAGAAAGTAAAATTCGTAGAAAACTTTTCCAAATTCCTATCGAAATTTGTTTTATTTTTTGGCGAATGAGAAAATAGTTTATAAAAAATTAATTATTAGTTTAACCGAGATTTTCAGAAAAAAAAATTAAAAAAATAAAATAAAATAATATTTTATATCACTCGATATAAATATTTAAATAACGAGAATCTTTTTTTTTGTATTTTCTTCTCAATTCATCGTATATGACGCCAAATATGACCCAGCACCGACGCTTTTGAAATGAGGAAAAAGGTGAGAAGAGATCTCCTCGTGTCCCTCATCATCGATGCACGATTTTCTCATACATTTCTTCGAGCCTTGCCGCTCCTTCCGAGCTTATTTCTCTCTTCTCATCGTCGGCGTTTCTTCTCACAAGCTCTATATCGTATCAGAGAGTCCCCGAAGAGCTGAAGCTACGAGAGCCGGCTATTCCAAGCGATTTGTGTACAAGTATACGTATGTATGTACACACACACACACATACATATATATGTATATTTATATAGGATTCGGTATTCTATACATAGACGTTATTTATATACGAGTGCACATGTGTGTATCACAGCTTGCTCCGTCCAACTCCATTCCGGACGAATAAATTCACCGATCGAGCGCGAATCGTCCACTCGACCCCGGGGATCGTTCTTTTACTCTCCAACACTCTCATATATACATACGATACACACTCGATATATAGAAAAAAAACGGGAAATCGTCTCCGCGATTTACCTCCTTTTTCTGTCCAGGACGCCTCTTCAGAATAAAAATATACATTTATGGAATTTTGATGATTCTTTATTATTTGTCTCTTCTTTAAACCCGGAATTCGCTGTTTTTTTTTCTCTACCGCTGAATGCCAGCACTGAATCAAGCTCACCGCTCTCGTCGAAATGTATTTCTTTTTAATCACGTTATTGCATCAAAGGTCTCCCTTTGAGCGAAGAGAGCGGAAAAACGAATCCTCGATAAAAATGAAACGTTTCAATCGGTTTTTATTGTTTCGGTAAATATTCGTACCGCAAAAAAATCTAGCGAAGTGAAAGGTTTGTTGGAGTTTCATCCGAGTATAGAGAAGAGTTTGCGCTTCCTTCTCTCTCGCGCTAAAATAATCGCCGTGCATGGAACGACGACAAAGAGATACATGACGCTCGGCGAGCTTCGAAGCCAGGTCGCGGTAAACGCGTAAAGTAATTACAACACACGCTACGGCTTCTGGCAGGACCCGCTCTCTATTTCTCTCTCTTTCTATTTCACCCTTTTCCCTTTCTCTCTATATATTTCTCTCTCTATTCCTATAACTATCTCCGTCTCCCTCGCCGCACGGAACTTTATGCAGTATCGAATGTATTGGTTAACGCACGCTGGTGCAGATTTCGCAGCCATGTGTAATTTCGTTGGAACGCGAAACCCCGAAAGCCAGTCCCGAGTTCGAGAAAGGGGAAAGAGAGAAACGGAGGAATATACAGTTTGCGAAGCAAAGCCGTGAGCTTTGCGTTGCTCTCAATACAGGATTATATTTCGTTGTGCATATATTATAGAGACCGCGCATGGGATTTTCCCTCTCCGTTGCTCTTGATATATTACATATATTTATGGGTTCGTATACACATCTTCGTGCTTTACGCACGTGTATATATGCGCGTTGCGCATGATTTTCGTGATGCAAGGATCCGGAAGCTGAGAATTCAAACTCGTGAATTTCGGCAACGAAAGAGACAAGAGAGGAGACGAGGAGCGCCGCTGCTTCAATTAACATTCATATTCATGCCACTGCGGTACCAATTCGAATGCGTAATGCGTATACGGGTTGAAGAGTGGGAGAGACTCGAGTGTTCTTCCGCACGCGGGTGTACACGCGTGCACATTCGGGCCAACAAACGGTACAGATGTGTCGAAATAATTTTACAAACGTTGCGTACATGGGAATTGATGAAACACGACACAAGGCGCTAGGAAATTAACATAGAGGATCGATGTAACAATTCTTTTTTGTTCATAACATTTTAAAATGTTATCACGTAATTACGTCAGTTTTGGATAATTTTAGAAAAGAAAAAAAATTAAAAACTTCCGTCACTATTGTATTTTTTTTTATTTTGGTGTCGATCAATGAAACGATCAATCTTTGTTAAAAACATTACGAGACAGTGAGCTTTGGAGAGAATAAACGTGAAAAACTTTTGTCAGTTTTTTTTTTATTTTTCGATTCCTTTCCGACGTCGTTTGATACGATTGTAATTGAAGTTCCGATGGAAGTTCTCGTTAGCTCGAGATTCGATGAGGTTTATCTCGCGAGGAACTGCGAGGGCACACGTGAGGAGAAAAAAGATGAAAGAGGCGAAAAATGGCGAAGGGGAAAAAGTTTTTCTATCGAGAAACAGTTTAATCGAGCGGGAGAGAAATGAGAATACGTCCAGCCGGTTATCCAACGCGCCTCTTTGCCTGTTTGCCTGCCGTAATAGCGAACGAGATGTATTATGTATACGGAATAAATGGAATACAGAGAGAAAGAGAGAGGGAGAAAAAGAGAGCCGGAGGAAAAGCTTTCGACGCTGGAATGGTGTAGAAGCGTATCGAGAGCGTCTTTTGAAACCAATAGGGCGAGCCACACTTTGCACAGTATACATGAATAAATATGTATACCGACGTGTGTTAGAGATATACACGTATATATCTAGTCATAAAGTAAATAACATACAAGGCGTCCTGTACATGAATGTCTTTTTTGCTAAAGCTCAGAAAATTTAACATTTTTCCAAATTTAAAATTATAAATATGAAACTATAATCACGATGTAATAATTTTTTATATAAAAGTGTTCGTTTAATTAACAAAATGTTTTGTTAAATTTTGATGGAAGTATTATATTTCAAAAATATTTTAAATATTGAATTTCAAAAATTACTCTGGACGTAATTACGAATGATAAGAGAATATTTAAAATTAATATTTCCCAGTGAATTCCATTTTCCAACACGATATCACGAGAGAGCTTTTAAGTCCTGAAAATATCTCGTGTACTATGTAAAATTTTCATTTGAATATTAAGTAAACAAAGATGAGGATCTCATGCATTGAATTTACGACAGAGCCGAACGCATTTTCTGAATTTAGCGAAAAATATAAAAGCATGCACTTCTTGATTTTCTCGCCAGCGTTGTAGAGATTAGATGCAACAACCAGCTGCGGCCGAAAGCTTTTTAAAATATTGCGCGTATTTCTATCAATCCATTGCAGAGTCGCCGTTTGTCGTTGCGCGAGGGAGAGAAGGAGACAATATGGGAGATGAGTGGAATTTATATTTCAGAGCATATTCTCTCCTTCGCTTGGTTTCACGTTGTCGAGGAAAAAGCGGAGTCTGCATCATCGCGAATAATTTTCCCGACATGGCGAACGTATACACAGAACGAAAAAAAAAAATAAATAAAGAAAAAACGAAGAGACACACGGAGTGTATCGAGAAAAAGAGAAAAACAAAACGATCCATTTCTTTCTTGCCGATCCTTTTTTTTCCTCGCTTTCGCCATTTACATGATTTCCTTCAGCGTTTACGTGCACATATTCGGTGCAGAATTTGAGTGCATAAGAATATAAGTACACAAAGCCTTATCGTGAGAATTTTCTTGAGTACCATTATTACGCGGACGTGTGTTTCGTTCATGAGGGAGATACACTGAAAACTTGTTTGCCGGACTGTACAATGCGGAGTAACGGCTTGCGCTAAGTATCTTGGCATACACATCTTTCTCTTTCTCGTCCTTTCTTTTTCTTCCCTCGTTCCTCCTCTCTCAATCTTGGGTAATACTCTCAGGTCTCATACCCTCGCTGAGTGGTCCGACCGGAAGCTCTTGAAGAACGCAGCA
The DNA here is from genome assembly GCA_030522605.1 of Cremastinae sp. B BG-2022a. NCBI lineage: Eukaryota > Metazoa > Arthropoda > Insecta > Hymenoptera > Ichneumonidae > Cremastinae sp. B BG-2022a. The sequence goes on along the minus strand of JAPYYX010000389.1, from coordinate 75,293 downwards.
AGAGGAGCAGAGAAAAGCGGGAGAGGGAGAAAAAAGAGCGAGAGAGAGAGAGAGCTAAAATCGCGCTGAGAACAGGAAAAACGCTGAATGTATTTCTCGGCTAGAGGGCTTAATGTCCAGGCTATAGTGATAGCGTATATTAGCCAAAGACATAATGCGCGACGTATACATTCGGCCAAACGTTTCATCCCCTCGAGCATTCTCGTTATACTAAACAAAAAGAGGGAAAAAATTGATAGCTTGATCGTCGCACCCTCTTACACGCTTTTGCTTAATACACGTTTCGGAGTATGTAGTATCGTTGTTTTTCTACTGACACGGAGAATAATAAAAATCGTTTCAAGTGGAGTCGCGAAAAAAGTAAAGTACTGCGAAAAATCGTGAAAACTCGAGTTCAGAATTTTCACGTATTTCTTACATTTATTCTTTTCTTTAAATTTTAGTTTTTTTAAACATTTTTTTATCGGCCATAATAAATAAAATAACAGAATTAAAACAATTTTTCAATTGCGATTAATATTGGTAAATATTTAAAAAATATATTGAAAAAATTACATTCCATTTTCCGCCACTTGTTTGAACTTATTGTTTTTATATACCAAAGATAAAAGTATGGTAAAAAAGTTTCCAGTTCCAAACCAGATATAAAAATAATGAGAAAACAAGCGAAGCCCAACTGGAAAATTTCATAAACATCGCTTCCGTGTTTTCTCGCATTTCTTACATTTTCGGTCCATCGTGTATTTTACCCTCGTTTTTTTTATTTTTTATTTTTCCCTCGTTGGGTAGAAAGTTTTCTGCTTGTGTATAGACACACTAGCGAGCACCATAAGCCCCCTTACCCTCGATTCATTCTCCTTCGTCTCATTCCTCCGGCTCCTCTCCCTTATTTTTCTTCCACTCTTTTGCGAAAGTCATCCTGAGACGCTGGCGAGAGTGGTGTTGATAACGGTTGAGCGGTTGCAGGGTTTCTCTCTGTTTGCGTTCCGCACGATCTCGAACTTTCGTAACTCTAACGAAATCGTCTCGGGGCCAGCTGAATATTTTATGCGTAAATCAAATTTCGACGCTACGAGTGCCCTTTCTTCTCTTTCATCCCGGAGTACTCGTATACACGTGGGATCCCCACACGTATACGAGCTTTTGCGTCTACGTAAACTCAAATATATATACATGAATCTGGGGACACGAGAGTGTACTGTACACTGAATGAGAAATTTGATACATTCCATCAAACTGGATTTATTGGAATGATTTTATTGGTGCTTTCGACTCAAAAATTTAAATTTAATCGAAAACGATATTTTTGGATAAATAAAATAAAAATTCTGTATAAATATAAAATGAAAAGTCGAGTCGTCCAGTAACAAATTATGACGAATGAGGAAAAAGCAAAAGATTTAAAAAATGTTGTTACTGAAAAAGACAGAAAGAATATTTCACGGATGAAATATTTCGGTGTTCTGTTTGAAAATGCGAGGACACTTTAATATCCGGTTAAGCCACGTAGACCGAAATAACTCATCCCTCAGACTGGTCAATGCCTCCCTCGGTCTAAAGCTCTTGGTGGAGCTTTAAAATATTCAAGCCTCTTTTCGAGGTATCTCGTTCCTGGCTCACGTACACGTTGTCTCATGTATATACGCGAGCGAGAGCTGCCTTATTTATTTGTTTGTGACAGGGCCTGAGGGTGACGGCTCCGGGAGTCAAGTAGACGAGAGAGGAGTGTCGCGAGCAAGGAACGGTAGGCCAGAGAGCGCTAAAATCGTGGACGGCGAAGAGATCGGTGACGCAGGACTCGCGAGTGGCGACAGCCAAAAAAATCAAAAAATCGTAATAAAAAAACAATAAAAATAAATAAAAAAAACGTAAATACACGTACATGACCACAGAGATTTTTTTCTAACCGCAGCTTGCTTGGGAAACATGCCAGCGGTTATGCTCCGTCTTTTTCGTTCACTCTCTCTCTCTCTCTCTCTCTCTCTCTCTCTCTCTGGTCTCAGTTCCCGTGGGCTCTCACGCTCAACGTTCGCGATACGCTCGCTACCCCAAAAAGAGGCGCAAGCAGGGTAAATTAATAAATTATAAAAGTTTTTCCCTTGGCTCCGGGCCGAATCGACGAAGCTTACGGGTTCCTGATGCCTCTCTTCCGATGCTTTTATGCCTCGAACCGTTCTGTACCCATCTCCCTCGTCTCTTTCTCGTTCTCTCTCCCTCTGCCCCTTGCAGCCTCGCATTTAACCGCATCGCGTGGCCAACGGAATCGTTGATACAACCATCTACATCGTGGCCAATAATTTTTCAAACCTTCTACGACTCTCGTTTCCTCGATCGACTGAAAATGGTACAAATCCGGTAAAACTGTTGCGCCGGTTGTACATTTTCCGAGGGAGACTGAACGAATACGCGCGTCATAGATTTTAAGTCGTTACGACGGAGGAAAAGTTTTTTGCTCGAAATCCCTCAACATTATGCTTTTCAATTACAAACACAATTTCGCAACTCGCAATGCATGTTCTATATCAACGCGAATCAAAATTTGTCGATCGTAATGACATTCTATTCGAAATAATCCTGTTACCCTCATTTGTTCCATCCCCCCATCAAATTCGCTAATTATTTCTCTAATCGAGTTTTATGAATAATTCAAACCAATATTTAATTCGACTCGATTAATTCGGATAGCCAGAAAATTTATTTGAATCCAGTCAATCCCGAAAATGAAATTGAATGAAAATATTTGAAAAATCCTGGACAAGGATGAGGAGCAGATTTAAAAACGAGATAGATCCGACGTTTTTAAAGCATGGACTAATTAACAGATTGCGTCACTTCCCTCGCGATAGAGATTATACATACGGTTACAGGGAGTTTGCAAATTAGAGAGTGAATCGAGGTTATACAGGTCTCGAAATGATTAGAATCGCGATGGGTTATACTCGAGCGGGTGCAATATAATTATACACGATCCAGAGGCTAGTCTCTGGCTCGGGTCATACACGCGAAGCGTCGCGACGCTTCGACGACGCTAACCGATAGCTCTCTTTTATCCGGTAATTAGCCGGAAAGCACGGAGCTCGGTAAATGTATATAGATATTTGCATATATATACAGATACGATAAGTTATCGGCTGGTCCGATCACGCGTCTGCCTCTCCCGAGAGTTGGTGAATTCAGCACGAGAGAGGATACTCCCTCGTTCGCTCTCCAACGAGGTGGACTTTGTACACATGATATTCTCTCGCTCTCATCTAACGATCTGATCTCTCGTATCTCCTCTTTCTCTTGCCCTTTCACTTTCTCCCTTCATACATACGCACACGTGAAAGCAATCCTTAATTAATTAACACCGTGAGGGAACAATAATTATCAGAGTGAAAGATGGTATCGTGGCCACTGGCTTATTTATTGGAACTGGATTGATATCGAGTCGTAGAGGGCACGATAGGCACGCGCAGCCTATCCCGCGTGCGCAGGTTGCGGATATTATAGCCGGTTACGTTTACATTAATCCCCCAACCTCCTTCCTCGTCCTCTCTCTCCCCCACCTACTCCCCTTCTCATCCGTTGATCACTTTCGTCCCTCTCCCACCCACGCGTGTCACCTCTTCCCGTAACGAGAAGAGCTTATCTGAACTCGATTTCGCTAATTGAATCGTAAATTAATTGGGCAACGCCCAGGAATAATTTTGCCAAATGAATTTGTCCCGGTAAAGACGCGTTCGTGGGTGTGTCCCTCTCCTGTGAATGATTAGAACATCGCTCGTGAAGTGTTTCTAATTTGCTACAGAATTATTTCGAGTCGATTGCTCTTTTTGACTGCGTTGTTTGATTACACTGAGAGATTTGTTACATTCTTTCGAGTATACACTTAAATTTCGATGATTCTTGAAAAAATTTGGAAAATACTGTTTTAATATTTTATTCCCTGTTAGCATTGGATTCTTTCGAGAAGATGGGAAATTTTGACCTGCGACAATGACACGTGCTCGACCCCCGCACACAAATCTTCCATCGTCTCCCTCATCATGGACCCTTCACCTTCCCCCTCCACTGACCCTTCGCTCCTCGGAGTCCCCACTCCCCGCACTGACGTACCCCGCTCCCCGCTGAGATCCCTGATACAGAACCGGCCTAACTCAAGAGCTCACATTTTCGTATGACGAGCCCTTACAAGGCAAGAGACAAGAAAATTTCAAACTGATTTTTTTACGTAAAAATTAAAAAGAAATTTTACTTCGTACATATAGAAAAAAATGTCCATATTATAGTCGGGATTTCCCTCTATTCCATAAATACTTGTACGTCCTTCTTGTGTCGCACGATCTCTACCTCACTTTTTTTAAAGTGACAAAAAATTATTTAAAATACATATATACTTTAACATACATTGTGACGTATAATTTATCGTCGATACGAAAAATATCGATTTTTTTCTACAATCGTTTTGTCGTTTCGATTCTCTTGTATATTTGTATTTTTATATTTTTCTTTCTTGTTTTCAACACTTTTCTTTATACTTTCAGTTCTTATTCTTTCGAGTGTTTATTATTCGGGATTTCCATATTTTATTATTTTTACTAATGATGGTTTTCCTATTCTTACCGATTGTACCTCCGCTCAGTACTTACCGCAATAAAACGAGCCGTCCCCAGCGGACGCTCGTCGGTCGATAATTATTATATTTTTAAGCATTATTTGAAAATCCTTCCCTTTTCCTTTCTCAAAATATATTTCCCTTTCCTCTAATTTTTGTATGCACTAGTTGAGTCAAAAATTGTATATAATGTGAATATTTTAGCATGCTAAGTCAGTCAGTCTTCGGACTTTACACCGACGCGGTAACGCTGTTATTTTGTTAAAAATAAAAGAAACTTGTTAACCGTATCACACGTCTTTAATCAATTCACCCCACAACACCACAAAAAGTTATAATCCAAAAATTTGTCGTTGAGGATTTTATTTGCGGGTGCCAGTCGCCTAGGTGACTGTAGTCCGTAGATTTTACCACGTCGCAATGTATATAGCGAACATATATACTAAATAATACTCAAGGTATACGCGAATGGATAATATAAATTCAAAAAGAGTCGAGTTATTAACGAATTCGCGAGTGTAAAGGGAGACTCCATGATTTAAGGGAAAAGTACAGTGAGCCCGGAGACAAAGGATGTATTGTGTTTGTGTCTAGGCTCTCGGAGACTCGTTAAAGCGATAACGCGGTGCGGTGTAACGCGAGCCAGCGCAGCCCCCAGTCGCGGGTGACTTTTCTCGTTCCAGGAGGAGAGAGGAAAGCCCGCAACCCCGACAAATGTGACTGGGCTCGTCCCTCTGCGTTCGTAGTTTCTCGATATTAGAGCCTCGCGCGTTCTCAGCGTCGGGATTTAGCGAGGATCACTCGCGCGGACTGGGAGAGACTATATCCGGTTTCTCTATTCCCTTCTGCGCCCTCCGCCGTGTACTCCAACGGAGTACCGATAATTATGTGCCAATTAAATTTAACGACTGTCCATTATTCCGGTCTGTGAACGTATGCGTATTAGTGGCACCGTCGAACGCGCGAGCACGGAGAGTTCCTCTTTCCCTATTCTCCTTCCCTTTTTCGCTTTCTCTCTCTCTCTCTCCTGCTCGCTCTCATTCTCTCCATTCATCCACTTTCCCTTTGCGAGCCTGAGCATTCTCCATAACTGAGCACACAACGGCGAAGGGGGAGATCGAAATCCAATTACTTTTTAATATTGCTACACGGTATCTGGAATCGAATGTACGGGCAGAAGAAGAAAAGCGAACGAGATACGAGCACGCGAGTCCAGAATATCCACGAATATACGCGATAAGCTCGTGCACGCGCATTCCATTTTTTTCACACTACGCGGCATGTAAAACGGATACGCGGAGTTTTTTTTATCTGAAAATATGATCTGCAACACTCTCATTCATTATAACGAATAATGAATGAGCGATGCGAATTACGCAAATAAACGAAATTATGCATATCGACCATGAATATTTGCGATTGTTTTTTTGCAATTTGATTGTTGCAATTAGTTTTTTTACTCTCATTTCTAAATATTTGATAATTCTGATCATTATTTTATAATTTTTCTTAATATTTAGGCTATGTGTATAATATTTAAGAATCGAAAAAATTATTTTCTTTGTTTTCACAGTGCGAATTTTTAACGTGTACAAATGTGTTCATAGGAAAAATCGTAACGCCCAAGATTTTTTGTTTCCGTCAGTCTCTTTATTCATTTTCTTTTTTTTTCGGCTTTTCCGCATTTCAACCCTCCATCGATGTCGATACGCCGGCTAGTACGAAAAGCGCCACCAACTTTTATCGTTTTTGGCACAAAGCTTCGACGTCGATTTGGACACAACGCGGAGTTGTTTAGCGATGTAAATGTTGAGCGCGGACGGGCAAAGGGAGGCTCTGCGGTTGGCTCGATTTTTACAATATAGCCCTTCGTCCTTTTTCTTTTTTTTTCGTTCTCTCTCTCTCTCTCTCTCGCTCTCCATCGCTCTTTGACCGCTCGCCGCAAAAGCGTTGTATACCCCTGTTTTGTTTCTTTTTAAGAATTCACAGATTCGAACGAGGCGGCCGAACCAATGGATGACGCTCACCGGGACAGGGGATGAAAAAGGGGGCGAGAGGGTGCGGTTTTCCAGCAGTGCCGTTCGTTGTTGCGGTTTGCTTTTCTCTCTCTCTCGTACTCCGCACGTTCCGAGCCGTCCCAGTTGATCGCGTTTGTGTAATGTATCATCAGGTTTCACGGCATAATCGTCATTCCTAGTAGCCTCGGGGGAGACTAATGGAAACGACAAACACGCTTGGCCGGCTAATAATTTATAACTTGGATATGTTGTATGCTCTGCAACAATTTTCGATGCGGAGAGGTCGATCGTGCGCGAGTCGACGTGTACTCGGAACACTGAATTTTATTCCAACGTCCAGTGTCACCGGGTACAACCGTATATGTATGTTTAATCTCTAATTCTCGCTTCGAGCTTTAAACAAAATAACCTCGTAAACGAGACGAAAATGCAGACGCCGAATCTACGCTGCACACACGATGAAAAGGAATCCGGTTGGAAGATTTTCCATCCGTATAGATAAATATTGCAGATAAGAGGATCCTCTCGCGGTCGAGACGGTGCCTCCGTTCCCATCTTCGAGCACGAAGATCAAAGGTTCCCAAAGGTCCAGTGGATCTTTCGTGAATGTCCGAGAGCCGCTGCGGTTTTGGAGTCACCTCTCTAATCAAATGGTTCGCATTCCCGGAGCAACGCCCAAACTTTCCTGTTCATGTATATGCATGTGTGTGTGTGTGAGTGTGTGCGAATATATTTAGAGACGTGTACATGCACACTTACGCTCGGTAAACACATACGCTCGGGCCCTTGATGTATATTCGTGGGTATCTTGACTGAATCAGGTAAGAGAGACCGGCACGGGCTCTGCATAGAAATCATCCGAACCACCCATCCACCCTTTTCTTTTCTCTTCAACCTATCTCCATCTTCGTGTTAGTCTTTCTCCGTGTTAGCTCGTAAACCTCGACGGTATTTCCTTTCATTTCGTCCTTCCTCGCGCACCAACTTTTATCTCTTTCTCTCTTTCCTCTCTCGGAGCTTTCACCACACGGGAAATAAATATCTCTTACTCGGAGCTGAAAAGAGAGGAAAAAGAGGATGTTGGGAAGGGAATCACGAGTCTTACCAGCCTCGTGAAAATTCCGTCATACAGCTCCGTCTTGATGGAGAAAATAGACGACGCGTGGAAGTTTGCTTTTGGAAAATTTGGAAAATTTGCTAAGTTCGAAAGGGATTGGATTTTTTGTCGGTACTGGGAATTTTGGCAGAATGGTCAGTGAGATATTGAAAGGAATGCGGAAATGAATTATCTCTTACATCAGAAATAAAAAAAATGATGTTCGAACTGAATTACGAGTCTTACCAGCCTCGTCAAAATTCTGTCACGCAGCTGCGTCGTGATGCAGAAAATAGCCGACGTGTGGAAGTTTGCTTTTGGAAAATAATTTCTAACATCAAGTTCGAAAGGGATCGAGTGGTAACGATTTTGCGGGTGCTAGGAATTTAGGCGGGGAATGACCGGTCGGGCGAATAAGGTCAGAAGGACTGAAAGGAAAGCGGAAGACTTCCAACACAGAGTGACCACTAAACACCTAACAACCAACAACAGCAGCCAACATCGAACACCGATAAACCAACGAAACTATATATACACACGATATTCACACGTATATATGTGCGTATGTATATTTAGATATATGTACATGTATATATATAGATAAACCAACCACAAGTCACATTGTAACAAAACCCAGCGAACAGTGACAGGATATAACCGAACGATTGAATATATGTATATATTTTTTCACTTATATCCACAGAATGTTTTATAACGAATCGAAACGCTTATCGCCTTTGATCAAAACGAAAAATTTTAATTTTTAAATTCAAAAAATATTCTTAACATCAAGATAAATTTTATCCATCTAAATATTCTTTGAAATAGTTCTGCAAAAATTAATAGATCTCAAGGTATAAATAAGTAAAATGATGTCAAATTGAATTTGTCACTTGAAAATAAAAAAATGATTTTTTTAAATAGGAGGAAAATGATAACAGGCGAAGTCGATTCGCTATGAAACAGACCATAAATATAGATAAATATATACACAAAGTGGGTATAGAGAATATACAAAGGGTTACAAAAGAAATGCACGAGAAGAATTTTCTTTGTGTCACTGACAAAAATTGTTTTTTATATTGTGAAACATTTTTTTCTTCAGCATGCACTTGTGTTTCAGTGACACAAGGGAGATCCTTCATCGAGCGTAACGTTAAAGTTTCCGTGCGCGCATCTCAGAGCTTTCATATGTATGAGGCAATCGACTACAGCTGGATAAATTTTTCCGTAGTCCTCAACGATTTCGTTCATTTCAAGCAAATAAACTCGGAATATTTAAAGTTACGAAGAAACTTCCGAGTTACCATGTAAACTGTCAGAGCAAAGTGCTTCAATTTTTTCTGAATCCTTGAAATTTACAAAGGAAAATGAAATCTCTCTGAAGTTTGATCTTTTCGAGATTTCAACAAAACTCTATTCGAGATCCAACATTAGAAAAATTCATCATAAACGTTTTATCAAAAATTATTCTCATCGATACAATCTTGATTTTTTTATTCGAAGTCGCTCCTCAAAAAATTATTTCATCACTCAATTAAAAATTTAACAACGAAATGATCGAAACGAGAGAACAAAAATTTATCGAGCAGATGCAGAGTATCCCATACATGAATGACTTTACGTTGAAAAATATAAACGTAACACTATTTAGAGACGAAAGGAAAAAAGTAATTATATATATCGAGTGACAGAGGGTAGCAAGAAAACTGAACAGGGATAATATATATGACACTTTTTTGAGACACCGATTATGGGGGTTTTTGCTGATGGACGTACCACATTGAGTACATTGAGAACGTGGTTCGCGCGGACGACTAGAAGAAGTGGTAGTAGAGTTGTTGTTACATTGTGTGTTGTGGTCGTGGCAAGAAGAAGAAGAGATGAAGGAGGTGTGCGGCGCCCCCGGCCAGCCGGTCGCCCGTCACACCCTGAAACAGAATAATATTGTCAATCCCATCGAAGTTGAACGTATAACCGCACTTTAATTGCGATGCGATTCAACGATTTCTCTATTTCTCGTTTTACAAAATTTTTCTCGACTCTTTCTCGTACATTAATTCTAAACACGCGTTTCATTCGATGGTATTATACAATTTTTTGATGACTTCGCTGACGACATTAATGACTTCTATCAATTTAAAATTAATATGGATGAAATTTATTTTTTTAATTCAATCTAATTTATTCGAATTTCCTCATATTATTCCAACAGTTCCTTTAAAAATGCATCAGAAAAATGCATTCCATATAAATTTCCACGTAGAACAAAAATAAAAAATATCAAAAAATTTTTACTCTTTTTTTTGATATTTCTTACGGAGTTCTCACGATGGAAAATTGCAAGTTGTACGTACAAGCAGGTTTTATGATAGAGAGGTATCCCTGACTGCTTGTATGTTCAGTCAATAAGAGATTCTTATCGAGTAGTCGATTTTATTAACTGGCAGTCGTGGCCGTTGGTGGTTCCCCCAAAGCTCGTTCGTTGGTCAAGTTTATACTGCGTCTCGAGAGAAAAAGGCATACGATTTGGTGAACCGTGTCCGCAATCGCAGTACCGTTTACGTTCGATACCGCGCGCCGGACCATTCGTGGGTGTACGTCGAAGAACGTGAAAAAAAAAATTCCGTCGAAAGGAAACGAGACAAAAATCCAAGACTCTGACGACGAAATAAACGAGCTGTAGGGAGCGAGAGGGAGAGAGAGAGCGACGAGAACCAAGGGAGAAGATGGACTTGAAGAACTGTACTATCGTGTGTACCAGAGGGTGGGAGCAAGGGCGAGTGGTTGGAATTGGATTGAGAAACGGGAGCATCGACCGGGATTTTAACGTCGAGCACACTCGTTTCGAGTCGATAGGTCCACTTCTGCCCTTACTCGCTTCAAGAGTGGACTCTGAAGAAAACGAGAAAGGGGGAAAGAATAAGAGTAAAGAGAAAAAAGGACAGAATGACACGGTCCGAAAAATTTATTTTCTCTGCCATTCAGCTCCCAACTTCCTTCCCCACCCCTCGCGACCTTTCATCCGTACATCTTTTTCAACTTTTTTACTCGAGACAAAAACACTCCTTTCAAGTCCAACCCTCGAACAATATGCTACAATATTTCTTAAATTATAACATTGAAAACGATTTTTATATAGAAAATTCCAACAATTAAAAACTTAAGCTAAATAAATCTCCCGTTTTTCGTGGACTTCATACTTGAATGGTCCGACTACGTCGTCTCCAGAACTCGCACAATCGTATTTCATTTTATAAGTTAAAAAATCCTTTCTTCATCATTATATTTTCGTTTCACATAAAAATTTATAAAAACTGTTATTGAAAATCAAAATAAATTTATACTTTGTTCCAAATAAATATAATATGAATAATACAAAGTATAAATATAAATTAATTTGTCAAAAAATAATTAAATTTTATATAGTGTAAAAATTCGTTTCTTATCTGCGAAGTGAAAATGATATACACAGCTGTACCATAAATATTACACTTCTCTTTGGTATAGCGAGCTGGTGAGAAAGTTAATATACGTACACATCCGACATGGCTATAGTTCGGATCATATATATAGTTAGTTACATCCTCCTTGAGGTCGTGCCGGTGAAAACTTACGAGCTTGACTTTCGGAGGAACTTACATGTACGCCTGCGAGAAGGTGGCTTGTAAGCATTAGAGGGGAGGAACGAGGTCAGGAAATGACGGAAAGCAATATTTTGCGAACACGGAATAAACGTCGCTGGGCTAAACCAACCGCAGTGAGTCTACGGTATACGTCGGACCGTTCCTGAATTTTAAGTTCATAAAATCAGTTGAAAATGACACAGTAATGTATAACCACCATAAATAATACTCCTACACAGCTCGACATTACAAGAAACAGGAAATCAATAAAAAAATGAGACAAAACGAATTGTCCAAACGAGAAAATGAACGTGTAATCTCAATCCATCTATCCTCAAAAACGATCTCGCAATCATTAAAAAAATATCTGCAAATTAAATTACATTTAAAATCATTTTTCAAATGGATTTTTCTTATTTCAAGAAATTCTGTAGCATTAAAAATCCTAATGTAATGTCGGTTCCAGTTTGCGGCGTAGTGAGAATCGAAAGCTCGATCGATCAAGCGCTTAAATCGGTTTTCGTCTCTCGTAAATGTCCTCTCGTCGCCAAAAAGGTTATAAAAGGATTTCGGTGGCTGCACCGAGGAGATCTATCCTCGCCCGTAAGCTCCGTCGAGGTGTCTTTATTAATAGAGCGAGTATATAATTCACGGTAGTGCGGAACGAGGCGGACATTGGCGAGGTTAACTTCGACGGTGTCCGAACACACCCGGGCATACTCCGGCTTATAAACAATCGCCGTAACCCACACGCCAGACAGGACTCGTAACAAACGCGTTCGAGGGAATTTGTATTCGCGCATGTTGGTAGAGCTCGTATGCAAGCGGATTGTGTGTCGTACACTCGGAAACCACGTGTCTAGTGCGCGCATTGCGCTTGTCAGTAAGTCTAGTCAACGGGTAATTTACTGCGCCGGAGGATAGCGCGGTCCGAGCAGCGCGTTTGTATGTACGTGTGCAACAGAAATTGCAAGCGAGCGCAGAGTTTGCGTGAGACGCGGCTCTCTGTCGAAAGGACGCGAATTTCAGAACGAAGCGTGGGCGGCGAGGTCCTTTTGTCCCGCATCAAAGGACCGAGCTCATCCCTGGGTACACGCAGGACAGGAACAATGCGGATGCAACGAGCACGTGTGTAATTGTCATCCGACTATGCGACAATTCGAAGGAGGAGTCCTGTAATCCATTCTATTCACTCCTCTTCGTATCACACTTTCTCCGCATGGCCTCTCGCAAGCCCTCACTATACTGTGTCTGGAACATACGGATCGTTGCCATTGGCATTACATGACCAGTATGTTCGGACCTGGTAGCAGTTGGACGTTGAAGCTAGAAAGCAGGAAAATTGTAAAACCCATTTTTGGTGATTTTGACTCAAAAACGTTTTTTATTGAACAAAATAAATTTGACGAATTTTCATTCTAATTGTTTGTACTCTTTGATGACTGACACACTAATTTAAAAATGGAATACACTTCTCTCGAATACTGTACATGAAGAAATTACACAAAAGTACGAAACTCGGTAGTCTTGCGCCTCTTGCTAGGACTCTCGAAAAGATTTTCTGGACACTAAATCCCCATCCCTTTCTATCTCAACTCTGGCCCGTCTCAAAGCAGGAAAATTTTAAAACTCATTTTTGGTGATTTTGACTCAAAAAAGTTTTTTAATTAACAAAATAAATTTGACGAATTTTCATTTTGATTATTTGTACTCTTTGATGACTGACACACTAATTTAAAAATGGAATACTCTTCTCAAGGATAATGTACATGAAGAAATTACACAAAAGTACGAAACTCGGTAGTCTTGCGCCTCTTGGTAGGACTCTCGAAAAGATTTTCTGGTCACTAAACCCCCATCCCTTTCTATCTCAACTCTGGCCCGTATAAACCATCCACGGACAACCGCGAGACCGCAATAAACCAGCACAACTGTCCCAGCACCCCAGAACTTTGGCAAATAACCCGTTCTGCTTCTCACTGTCTCTCAACCTTTCTCTCTCTCTCTCTTACTTGTATGTTTGTATAAACACCACATACACACGTACAGATGTGTCTGTCTGTCCATCACAGGATCCTACAATATCTTCTCTCTCAATTTCTTGCTCTTGTCTAGCCAGCTCGGTTTATACTCGGTCATGCCACTGCCGTTGTTACTGCTCGCCTCGTCTAGACAAAAGCGCTCGAGAAATTGGCCCTACACGTGAGTATTAGGATTCTGTATATATAATATACGTGCCAGCGTATTTTATTTCAAATTCTTTTATATTTAAAAATTCGCAACCTCGTTTAAGGAGGAATTATACCTATTTTTAAAATGGTAAGAAAAAGTTTAAATTTCGTAGACGTGTTTGGAAACGGCTAAAAAATCCTTGTGCCAAATTTGAGAGTGATTCACTAAATGGTTCTAAAGTTATGAACTTTCAAACTTTATAAAATTTAACATGGTTTCTTATGGAAAATTCGTATAAATGTTCTAAACATAAACAAAAAATGGTACCATCTCCGTAAAATTTTTTTTGGAGAGCATTTCACTAAAATTTTCTATTTTAATTGTTTAAACAATGTTAATTGTTAAAATGGTTAAATTAATAATTGGAAGTTGTTAATCGCTATTGTACCTAATACACAAAAAATTCAGAACCTTTTCAAAAGACTAGAAAGTCAAAAATTCGCAATTTTTCGTTATGAAAATACTTTTGACATGGATTGTACCTACCATTCCTCCTTAAGATGTTAATGAACTTTTTTTTACGGAAATAAATCCGATGTGTGTATTTAAGGATAAAATATCGTATAAGCAAATTTATTGAAGTATTCGTATTTATAAAATATTTCCTTGAACCTTTTGACACTCGCAGAAAGGTGTCGGACAAACGTGGATTGCGCCAGGCGACGAAGTATTCGCTCTGAAAGCGAGATTCACTCGAATTCACTAAAATATATATTCAACTTGGAGCGCGTATAATGCGGAAGCGCGTCAGAGAATCTCCAAACGAGAACGCGACGCAATTTTCTCGCACATCCCGAGCACGAGGCTCGTCGTAATCAAGGTAGAGAAAACGCGAAGTGTAAAACGTGCACGGCGAGACCAACGATTATTCCTCGGGATTTGCACCAGCGCGTTTGCCATTTTTATTTTATCCTTTGTTTAGATGTAACATGAAAATAAAAATAAACTGAAGGGGGGGATGGAGTTTTTTTTACAAGTATCGATAGCACATATACCCGGGAATGGAATGTATCACAAAGAATATTCGACCAGCTGTTACGATAGATCTGCTGGGAATCGAAAGCCTCCCCGTCTCTATCTCTCTCTCTCTCTCTTTCTCTCACTTTTTTCCCTTCCGTTTTCACCGATGTACACGTGAACGAAAAGCTGTCCAATCAGCTGGATATATCGAAATGATGACGATGTACGTACGACTGTTGGATTGGCATGAGAGAAGCCTATACATGTAGAAATCGAATATATGGCACCCTCGTTTTAACCGGTAAAACACATCGAAAAACGATCGTATGTGCAGACGTATACGAAGATCCGCGGTATATACAGGACCGTTGCAATCAGCGCGATGATAACCAGTATTACCGCGTCAACCCTCCCGTTGGCTCTTGCCGAACCCCGTAATCCCACGGGGTTATATCTGCGGGCATAGAGGATATATATTCCGGATCTCTCTTTCGCTCTGTCCCAGCACACGTATATCCATCCCTTTTTCTCTCGCTTGTTCCTCATGCACTCTCATGACGTGTCTGCATATGTGCGCATGTCCCACAACGATTCCTTCTCTCGTTTTTCCATTTTATTTCATCGTTCATTTTCGTTTCCAACCGTTATTCCGATGCACGCGCCCTTTTTTCGATTACAGTATAATAAATCGAGGAAATAGGAGCAATTAGAATGAATGAATTTTCCGAAAAAAAAAATAAAAATGAGTCTTGCTAAAATTGAGAAGAATTATTCGGATGATTTTGTGACTTTTGAGAAATGAAAATTTTTCTGGTTGTGATTTTTTGAAATTATTTCATTCCGCTATTTGTGAACGAATGAAGGATATTACAGAGTGGCGAGAAAGGTTTTAAACCTTCATGAAAATGTTTTTACCCGGAAGACAAGAGCGTCACTCAGGTCGTTTATAATTTCAAGCGGAAAGTTTTGGTCCTCGGTTAATCCGTGACAGGATGGAACTTGGCAGGAAGACAGCGTAGCAAAGCTCAGGATCATGGCAGCATCGGGAAAGCTATTGCACTCGGGGTGTCTCGCAGGACAAGACGAGGCTGTAAATTTTATAGAGGCCTGAGAGCGAAAGGACGCGAGAAAGGGAGAGGAAGACAGGGAGTTCGGAGCATTGAAATGAGATCTTAATATCGGTTGAGGATTCTCACCACGAAATCCGACGCCAAAACTGGCGCCGGGTAAAGCTGCAAGCTCTAACTATAGAGAAAAAGATCTTCGAAAAAACAAACTCCACCGACGTGGCGATGTTTCTCTCCAGCTTTAACCGGCACTTCGTATATTTTTTTGCTTTCTCTGCGAACGCATACACGCGGCTTTTCACGGTGTACCGCAAAATCCTGTTCTCTTATTTTTTAGGCGAAATTCAAGCCACGTGAGCGCGAGAGAGACGGAAAATTTTCTCCGAGATAATAAAAATTTTAGAAAAAATAATAAATAAAAGTCATTCTGTGATGGAATAATAATAATAATATTGAACTCTTTTTTTTTCTTCGAAAGTTTAATTTTTTTAGAGAAAAATGCGCGCAGCGCGATTTCTGCCGACCAGACGACTTTTGAACATCGCGTTGACTTGATTTTCTCTTCGTGCTCTTTCCTCGCCGATTTTTCCTCTCTCTTGTCTCGTCTGAGGTTTTGTCTGGAAACGAAATGAACTTTTTTCGCGTCGAGAACCCGCGTGCAAGATTTCGTACACGTTTACACAGACTACACGCTGAGAGCGGCGAGCTTTGGGTATCAGTGCCAAACACTGGCAGTTATGTATATTAGGCGCAGTAAAACTGATGCAAATTTATTTCGAAATTCTTTACAAAACTGTTGCTATTCGGAAATTTTTCTCTCTTACCGTCTACTTGTGCATTATTTTTTTTCTTTTCTCTCTCTCGTTCTCCTCTCCCGTACTTCAGTCTCGTAAAGTTCAAAAGTCCATCGTAAAACATTTCTACTTATGTTTTTACAGAAGATTTGATGAAAACAACAAACAGCCTTCGTCCAAAAAAAATTTATCCCAACAATACTAAATTTCATTATTGTGTTTTTAAATTAAATAACGAAAATTAAAAAATTATTTAAGTATTTTAAATGTACAAACATTTTTGCAAAATTTTAATAAATTCTGATTATTGTCACTTTCATCTTCATATAAGTAATTTAATTTTTATACAGATTAGTAATCTCAATCCGAATTTAAAATGCAATTTAAAACGAAAAAATTCCCACCTGCATATTGTGAGATAAAATCGCGTGAATGAGATGATATTAAATAATACACACGTATCCTGCATGTGTGTCGTGTATTCGTAGATTATCGAGGAAAATTGGGAAAAGTTGAGGGAAGAGTTTAGGAAATCGTTGGCAAAAGAGGTTCAGGGAATTGCACGAAACTCTTCGTAGGGATCAAACCTAATGGAGCGAAATATTATCCATCCTAGAGAGGGATCTCGTTGAGCTTTAGAAATTCAAACAACTGGGTTACGAAGATCCGGTGATACGTGTAAGTATGAGGACGTGGATCGAGAGGTCACGTGTATATCGTGACTACAGACAAGTTTATATGATCCCTGAAAAAGAGAGAGAGAGGGAAAGAGAAAGAGAGAGAGGCAGAGAACGAGAGAGGGTGAGAGGCAACCACAATATACGTATATAAGCGAGCGCTTCGAGTATAGTGAGGAAGTATGCCGACGGTATTCAAGCACGAGAGATAGACACGAGCAATATGAGAATACGTGAGATAGCTGGGTCAAGAAACAGAAAAGAACGAGACTGAGAAGAATTTTCCTCCGCGCTGAATCGCCATTCTGATGCCCGTCAAACTGACACGACCTTGGTGAAAGTCACGGAAAATTCTAACCCCCGGAAACACGAATTTAACAAATTTTTTTATACGGAATTCTCTTCATTCTGTCTTCATCTCTTTCTGTCTTTAGATACGTCATTCCAGCGAAGAAAAAAGCTGATAAGAAAAATGCTTGCAAAAATTTCAAGGTGACCTTGAAAGTTCAATTTGAGGTTGAATAATTGATGTTGAGCCAGACTTTGAAAATTTATATTTCTTTGAACGCAGGAACTATTCACTGCTCTGATTTCCTTCTTCTCTCGCTCTACATCTTTCACTCTCTCTTAACGAAATATTCGCCAGCGATACGGCTGTGTCAACCACAGACTTCATCGTTACATTTCGAAGGGCACACGGCAATGAAACGGTTAACTAAATTGCTACATGCTGCCTGTCACCAGCAGATCCAGTCGTTCCCAACGGCTGATCTTCGTCCCTCCAATATCAGGGAAAGAGCTACACGTCCTAAAGTCATGGTACATGTACGATTCACAGCTGATCCTCCAATGTAATTTTCATTCGATCTACATGAAAGTTTTAGAAACTTTTCCTTAAAATACAAATATTCTACATCGTAACTTTCTGAGATGTTCTTTAAAACATTTTTTTTGAATTCTTTACTATATATTTATTTTTTGATTGTACAACAGAAGAACTGACTCTCGTCAACGCCATAAGTTCGTCTTGTTCACTACTTGCGTTCTTTATTTTTTAAATGACTTCTCCGTCACTTGAGCTCACGATTAAGAGCTCTGGTCAATATAACAAAAAACGGAAAATTAGATGTTCTCAATATTTTCCGAGTATGTCAAAAATAAATATGCTAAAGAATAAAAGTAGCACTTAAATTCGAAATAGTGCGATTTTTTTTTCAAAATTAATTATACGAACTTTTCATATTCGCTTCCAATACGTCGTATCTAAATATGGGCCCATATATTCCGGAGCTTCACAAATAGTGCCTATAATGAGATCATCAACAAAGCCTCGCAGGATTCTATAATTTACTTCGTTGGGATTTCTCGAACCGTTTAGAATTTTTTGAAGCCTGTTGGTGGTGAGCCAGAGCTCCTCCTGCCCGTTTTGATTGACGATGACCTTCATACCGCTAACGTACTGCAAAGTTTCCACATCCTGATGGACTATCTCGATGTATTCAGGCGCGAATGGAGAGTTGATGTTCCAGCATGCTATCGCGGTTAGCTCAGCTAGCTGGAAAAATAAAACTCCACGACGAGAGATCGCTTGAATGCCAGCCTGGCTTGGCCGCTTGTAGATCGACCTGAAGATTGTTGGCTCGATGTACTGGCTGTACTTGAGGGAATTCACGTCTGTGACTTTTTGATAAAAGCTGACTAGCGAGTTGAAGTAGAGATACCTGCAACGGCAATAAATCATTTTTTCATACTGAAAATTCTCCTTGAAAATTGAATGAAGTCGAAAACTTTTATCTCGATGGATTCAAAGGCCACAAAAAAAAATATTTTCAAAATTTTCAAACCGTTACGATATGCGCACGATACGTAAACGTAGGATATTAGTACGTTGGTATTCCAGATATTTTGTTTTATGTGTCGTAAATGTGAAACTCCGGACATTTATATTTCTCCAGATTTTTGGCATTCTGAAATAACTCGAGAGTTTTCGTTACTCTCGGAATGTTGTTATTTTAGCCTAAAAATAATTCAACACAAAAGTTTGACCGTTTTTTTTGTACGCTTCCTCAATTATGGCTAAAAGCAGGAAAGTAGCCTGCCGAGAAAACAAAAATGTTATTGTTCGACGTGGTGGTTCAACGAGTTATATCACGAATCAGTTTGTTGGCTCAGATGTGTTTACCCGCATATAAATTCTACAAAGCTGCATGTACAGTAGAATCAGCTGCAATGTTTCATATCAATATATGATAAATTTCGTATATACGAAATTTCGGGATGACAGCGTTAATTATTGAACAGAGATACGGCCAGCGCTCCCAATTAATTTGTTAGATATTATTGGTTCGATATTCATGATTATGACGCCAGATTATCAAAGCAGTATGCAGCGCGCATGTCGAACGTGATTAGAAGCATTTTGAAGATTTTCTTCATTATCTTTACGCTCAAGAGAAAAAACATTGATTTTTTAATATTTATCAATCAACGAAAATATTTATTATTGAATTTGTAAATAACGAATCGATCAAACATTCTCAATGCTGAAATATTAAAGCGTTTATCAAAATATTAAATATTGAATGTTGTTCAAAAAATTGATGACAGTAATTATTTTCTGTCATCTTGACGCAGAGAAAATTATTTAGAGACTTGAATAATAATATTATTCAAAGATAACGTGTAAAGTTAAGCCTGTGTCTTTTTTTCATTGCGCAATATGAGCGGTTAAAAAAATAAGCTCGAAAATGATTTTTGTTTAACTCAATGGTGCAATAACCTCCTCAAGTCCGACATAAATTTTTTCAATACAGAAAATTACTGCAACCGTTCCAATAGCCCTGAACCGAACTGTTAGTTGAAACTTCACCGTATTTGGATCATTTTACCTTTCTTTAAATAATCCTCGCGGTGACAGGGACATTCCCATAATACCGTCACGAAGGTCGACCACTTCACCGGCAATCGAGAAATTAGCGGCCTCGGCATCATAGCCGAAAGCATTTCCTCGTGTATTGTTGAGCCTCCAAGAGAAATCATTGCGATAATCATATATTACCATACCGTACTCCAGTAAATCATTGATATACAGGAAAGCATCGTCACAAGTTTCTCCGAGTTCAACGATCGGATTCACAAGCTCAGCCTGACCGTTCACTGCCTGATCATTCGGTATAATGTACTTGTGGATCAGTTTGTCCGTGGCCAGATCAAATATCATTATTTTCATCGGGCAGAGAGGAGTTCGGCCTCGTCGACCTACGTCCACCATCCACAAACGATTGCATTCATCGATCTGCGTATAAGATATTCTACGTTTAAACAATTTTTTATAATTTTTCAATGTCGAGAAAAAAGTTTCCGTGACGTTTATATTCAAGATCAGTTTTTTTTAAATAAAAATTTGATCGATATAAAATTATGATTGTTGAATGCGTCCTTGACCAATTCATTCGGAAATGCATTATTTAAATCAGAAAACAAGATATTTTTCTATCGAAAAACTCATAAATCACAAAATGATGAATAACGTTTGAAATTACTTTTCAAAATGAAATGCATCAGTATACGATTTAATTCAGCACACAGAGTTGCAATATTTTTTTCCAATAAATTCGAGTCTATAAAAATAAAATAATAAAGTTTCATCATCACTCCAAAAATAACACCGAAATCGTTTAAAAAGTAACTACATCGACAGAACACGTCTATCTGGTTTATTTCCAACGAGGTGATAAAATGGAAATTTTGAATGCTGATGTGTCATCGACGCGATATTCGTTTTAGGCCTTTCGAGTATTGGAGATATCGTTTACACCGAGAACGTCGAAGAACTATAAAAGTCGACGAGATTCTATCCACTGGGAAATTGCTCGTTTAGCTTACCGCTACTCTGAAAACGGAGATGAGTCTGTCGCAGTCGTCGGATGTGTGCCAAGTCCAGTCAGGATACGGTGTCAACAATGGGCCGCCCGGCCCTTGGGCCGGCGTCAACAGCGACAACGTGATTGGAACTCCATCGGTCCACTGTGGAGACGAGACAAAAGTTCGTCCACCTCCGTCGATGTCGACGTCGATTGTGAACGCGTTTCCAAAAACAAAGGGTTTTCTCGTTAATTCGACACTTGGCGCGATCCAGTCCACGTATTTCCATTCGTAGACAACTTGAAGGCCGGACTGACCGAGCGCGAAACCCGCGAGACTTAAAATTATGAGGACGAGCCTCATCGTCGATGACTGAATGTCACAAGGAAATCGAAGCGACGACGTGAGAAAAACGACTGCCCGACTGCAGTGAAAGTACGATCGCACCGGACTATTGTTGATTCACGCTCAAAACTGCACGCGATCGCGAAGCGCTCCACGAGAGTTCTTAACGCATGAAATCTAGATGATACAGAATTCGCTACCCACTCTCTCGCGTCCCGAGTGCACTATAACCCAATCCCCTTCTTTCGATGGACGCCCACCTCTCTCGACAGTTCTTGCACCTCATCTAAGCGCAAACGGGTTTTTATATTGGTTTTAAATAACCTCTGAATTATCAACTTTCTCATTTATGTAAATTCCCAAATCCGTATCACGACATCGTCAGGTTTGATCCGTGATATGGTAGAGCACGTTTCGCGAAAATATCGATATAATTAAAAGGAAATGACTCGGTGATATTTTCATTAATTATTTCTCAATTTTGCAAGAATTTTGTAAGAACTGAAGAACAAGTTCAATGACCATTTCGATATCGATAAAAAGAAATATGTTCTCTTTAATGAAAAAAGAACATCTGGATACAAGAAGAAATTATTCTCTGCTCAGATCAAAGTATTTTGTTTTAGTTCAGAAGATTCTTGAAAATATATAGCCATATGCCTTAGTCCTATAATAAAAATTATATTTTTCATGATCTTTATTTGACCATTTTATTGAAATCAATTTTATGGCTATAGGCTATGAATCAATTTTCTCGATTTATGAAATTCCCAGTCAAAAAACTGATAAAAAAATGTAGACAGGTTTTCTGAAGAATGCACACAGATATCAGAGCACGTGCCGATTCCACGAGCCAAGGTTGAATATGCATAAGCGTTCTCCTTTAGAAAATATTAGTCGTAAAATCATCCTTGATAATTACTTTACGCAGTATGAATTGCAAAATAATACTGAGAAAAAAATGCGTATTTGCATCTTATATTTTTAAGATGATATCGTTTCCCCTCGTGATAATTGAGGCTTCCTATTTTAACAGTGAGGAATTTGCACGGGTGATTTTCGAACTCATCCACGTGATTTCCTTGTTTTCGATTTACGATAATAAATGCATCTTGGCTGCTCAATCGAAACAAAACATTTCGCAAACATCAGGTGTCGTAACACTCAGTGACCAAAGCAAATGGAAACAATGCGAAAGAGATTACGAAAAGTCAGTAAAAAAATCATTTTCAATCTGGTATTATGATAGATGGTATCACGATATGTAATGACTATATACAAACCAAAATATTAATTTAAGATCTGTCATTTTTAAACGAAAATATAATCCATGAAAACAAAGAAATTGAAATGTGCAAAACATACCGCAATGTTATCATAAATTCGAGAGTTTTCCAAACAAAAAAAAATTCTTTCCGGAATGATCATAATTAAGATAGAGTGAATCATCACTTAAAATTTTGCGTGCAGATAAAATTTTTATATCTCTTGGAAAAAAATATTTCAAATTTAATAGATCCGAATTGTTTCGGACATAGACAACGTTTCTTGTTCATTCGGATATGAAATATTACTCGTGATGGTTGCATGAGATAAATGTAAGTCGAGGGTCCACTCAGTTCATTAATAATTTACAGTTGTGACAAGCCGTTGCGACACGCATGAAACGACATTCGCATTAAAGATCATAGAAACACGCTTCTCCTTCTAACGAAGCGAGAGTACCGATCGGTCGATTTTCGAAAGAAAAAATTTCGTAACTTCAATAAAAACATTTAAAAAAATAAAACAGAACAAAAATTGGATATTGTCGATAACAACTTTATCCCAAAATCAGTTAATATCCGAATTTGTATGAATCAATATCGAATTTTCGAAAAAGTGTCGACAAGTTCGATAATCTCGTTTCTGCTCGTTTGTCCACCAGAAAACAAAATTTCTCACGTTGAACATACACGCGAAAATGTGCAGGTACACGAAGTCAGCAGAAACGACGACGTCGACGAGTGGAAGAAATAATTGTGTGAGCACAAATCACCCAGGCGGAACTCTCACGACTCGTGAATATACACACACACGATGATTCCTACGTACATGGCAAGGACGTAGTAGAATCTAAGTGATTTCTCACAGTTATTGCGAGTAGCACGCAACAGGACCATAAGCGGACTTACTTTTCATCACAAATAGTGCAGTATGATTGTTTTTTTCCTCTCTCTCGCTCTTCCTTTCTTATTTCGTACAAAACTTGCATGCTTCTATGACTAATGTTCAAATTTTGTATATAAGACTCAAATAGCTCGCTATAACAGAAACTACAAGTACAGTCTTTTCCTTTCCCTCATTTTTTTTCGTAATGTCCAAGTTCACGAGTTTCATCTCGATCAACGCAACTAACTAACGATAAATCATCCAGAGCCTCGGCTTAAGCCGAGCTCTCGGTCGTTGGGCCACTGCTTGGCTAATTTCAATTGTAATGGCAGTGTAACTCCACCTACTGAGCCTGATTGCGCTGCGATCTGGCTTCGGGGCTATCAGACTTATGGTTTCACGATCAAAAGTACATATACGTAATCACGGGTTTTACACCGTGAACTTTTAGCCTGTCTAACCCTGAACTAAATCAAATATACCATCAGGAAAGCATTCCTCGCTGGATAATTTATAATCCTGTTTGCCTCTTGTACTGTGACCTGCATAATGATGAACAGGAATGTAGAACGTAACTCGCCGATTTTTATTTCTTCTGGTTTATTAACACTAACTTTTGATTAATCATTAACGCCTGAAGGACTGATGAAACATAACTCGTTCAATTCGACCTGCATTCACGTTTTATGAACGCATTTCGCAGCACATTGGACGAATATTACTGATTCAAATGTTTTGTTCTAACTAAATAATAATTTAGTAGAAAACTTTTGTGTAATTTTTGAATTGAATTTACATTTCTCAAAGACTCTTGTTAGCGATCGCGATTTTTTGGGGTTCAAAAAGCACAAAGACGAAAAATTTGTTGTGTACAAATGCCAGAAAGAAGGTTTATTCTCATGAGACGTCGATTTTCCATCCAGAAAGAGGAAGTCTGAGCAACATAACAAAGGAAGCGCCGTGATGAAACTGCTCTCTCTCTCTCTCTCTCTTCCATTCTCTTCGAGTGCTCTCTCTTTCTCTCTCTTTCAGCTCTCCACGTTAAAAACAGTTCTTCTTAAACTGAGTTTGGTAAACCCTCGTACAAGTCAAAGTTTGAAGGTACAGGGTACTTTCTCCATCAGAGACTTCTTCTCTCTTTTTCGGCCGAAGGAGAAAGTCAAAAGAGAGTAAACGCGGGTTAGATACGCGCTTCTGCAGGGTCTTGTACACATCGGATGCTCGGGCTGATGCTGTGGAAGCGCAAAGGCGAAAGCGCCGTAAAAGTTGCCCAAGTCGATTTCGCAGTTGGAGTTGGTAATGCGATTTGTGCCGGAATAAATAGTTGGCGAGTTGGACGAGAGGTGAAGGGCGAGGACGGCGAGGGACTCGCACCCCTTTCTCTTCCTCGCCATCTCGTTTCCTTTCTCTCGGTTGACTCTGTCTCCGCAGCCTCTTTCCTCCTTCCGCGTCTCGATTTCCTCTCATCGCTCCTTTTTTTTCTTCCTCTTGCCTATACCTTCTCCCTTTTTTCTCCTACTCTTGACAGTCCAACTCGAGTCTGGTGTCGCGAGCACGTCCGCCGTTGGACGTACCAAACGTGACGTCGTTAGCTGGAAGATTCTTTTATACCGACGAATTCCTCTTCGCTTCGAATTCACATCCCTAACCTTACCGACGCTCTCCCCGGTCTAAACTCACCCAGGCTAAACTCTTTTGACGAAGAAAATCTCTATTCCGACCGTCCAAAGAAAACGAAAAGATGCGATTGCGAATTACGAAAGTCCTACGTGTCGATTCACATCGAATCAATCCAGAAGTGTTTGAAAACCATTCAACAAAATATTGAACCGGTGATGTCTCAATTTTATCTAAATCGAGTATAGAGGCCAAATTGTATAACATTAGATGACATTTCTGCAGAATCAACACTTAGACACCAATTAACGAGGTATGAGATTTCTATTTTTAAATTGATACATATTTTCGCAAAAATTAAAAATTAATATTCCGCAAATTTTTCTTGGTATTCTTGGATTGATTCGATCCGAATAATCACGTTGGACTTTCCTTTCGAGTCTCTACATACCGAGGATAAACCGTATTCGTCTTTGATTGATGCAGTATCAATTACATCAATCAGTTTTTCTCAATTTTCATTTCATTTTTTCCGAGTAGTGAAAGCAAGAATGAGCAGTTCTGATGAAAAAGTACGCTTTCTCACGTCGAACGATGTAAGAGCATATGTCCACTTCTTTTCCTATTTCGCTCGAGATAGATTCGTGCGCTGCCTTGAGAGCGGAAGGCCTAGCCGGAGGCTGCGTGTGTACACGGCGTTACGGACTTCATAAACCGGTGTGTAATCCCGCAGATGAAAACTTACGCTAATTAAACCGTTAATAGCAGTCGCGTACGTATACGTAACTGGATACCGAATACTCCGGAGCATTTTAATATAGAGGCGACTCCGTAAGAGTAAACAGTCGGAAACAGCCACTTAATGTAATAGCAATTTTTCCTTTATTATCATCCTTGTAAATATTCAGATATATACTTGCAAAAGAATTTGGAAAGTTGCATAAAAAAATTAAATTAAATCAAAAATATCGCTTTTGACAAAATTTTACACAGAATTCACTTTAGTCTAATCAAGAGTCAACTGTAGAGATGTTTATTTTCTATTTATGGTAATATATCGATAAAACGAGAGCAGTTATTTAATCTTCGAGAAAAAATTAATAAGCGGAGAAAACGGAACGCTCGTTGCAGATACTTAAAGTCCACAAAACTTCATGAACGATTAAAATTTTTATTTCATCCACGATAATCCCTCTTTATAATATTGTGCAACTGCAACATCAATATACGGAATTTTTTTCACGAAAATGTGCACGCACTTTGTATTTTGAAATCGTTCCAAAAACATGAAAAGTTTTTTTGCCATAAAAACCATTCTCGTTCGTTTACGATAATTTTCCTGAGCTGCGAAATAATAAATATTTAACGTGTTTGTTTTTATTTCGGTAGATAGCTGAAAATATATTTCAGAAATTAATTTGCCCGAGCAGTCACGAGTCGTGTAAAAATCCAACGATTACGAGCGTTCTACTTTTCGCTCGACCGAGACCGTTGAATAAAACTAGGATAAACAAGCAGCGTACACTTTCGCTCGGTCTTACGTTATTTGCAAATTATTGTAGAAAAAATTCGTCAACTTTTGCAATTTATTCTCTTCGTCTTTTTCCAACGCTCTTATATATTCTCTGTTTCTTTTCACCTCGACTCCCTAGATTCGTTTTCTTGATTCTCGGGGATTTGACATCGTAAGGGATCTCGTTCTACCACGGCTGCGCTACCAATCCGCCACAACTGTCGCGCGTTTGGACATGAAAGAATGGAAGTGCGAAGGGAAAGCTTGAGAAAGTATCACGGGAGAAGCCACCTTGGCTTTCAGGGATTTGGATTCAGTAGAAGAATGAGTGTGAGAAAGAACGAGGAAGAATGAGAACGCGACAGAAAACGACGAGGTAAGGAAGGAAGAAAAGACGACAAATTTGAATAACGCAATTCACCGATTTAAGTTTAAAAGGCGACATTAGAATGCCACAGCTGGTGAAGCGTGACGCTAGAATAGTTTTAGCCACGTGGAAAATACGGAAAGTGGAGAAATCTCGGATATATTGGTTCGTATACATGCGCCAGTACGTAAGGTACTGTCAAATAATAACCTTCCTTTACTAAACTTTCCACAAGAAAACTTTTCCAGCGATCCAAGAGTCAGCATTTTCCTTATTTGAAAAAAATCAATATTTTTTATTAAAACGCAGATACATGAAGTACGAACCAAAAAAACAATGAGAACTGTTGGATATAAATGACTCATCGTGACATTTTATTCCACAGACTCATTACTTTTTTGTATTAAGTATAAAAGATGGTAAAAAATTTCGTCCAGAGATGATCTCATCCAGAGTAAGTCAGATTACCGCAGTGTCACCTGAATCTTGTAATGTTTCGTCCCCAAGAGAGATAAGGACATAGAGAAAATGAGAGGATGAGAAAAAAAGCCGCAAAGAGTGAACAGCAGAAGAAAATTCTGGGCCGCAAAGAAGCGCATCTCATCTGGGCGTCTCGGGGCTTATACGCGGGGGAATCCCGGAGATAGAGCTCACTTGAGCGACGGTTCACTAACAAGGACCCGAAAAGATCTAACCTCTGAGAATCGAGAGTGATTTATCACGCTGGTAACCACGGGTACTTTTTCCACCTTTCCTCTGACACATGTACAAAGGCACGCGCACACATGTATATATACTTCTTTAACGATCGTATACTTGACTCTCGAGGAAAAGCTTGTTCTCCGTTCGCCGAGTCGTCCATTCCCTCCGCACCAACTTCCAGGATGTCCCGAGACACTGCGCCCCTCTCCGTTCCTCTCGCAACGAGCTCCGGTGTCCCTTGTCTGGCTCTCGCTTTATCGTTTTTTCCTCTTTTCCGCTTTTCGTCTCTCTCGCGAACCAGGAAGAATTCGTTCCGCCGTGGTCGCTGTTTCTCCGGACGATCAGCCACGATTGGTTCGTTGGAAATTCTATTCCCTTTCTTATCGATTCCTGCCGCATATAGTCTGCCCCCCCCCCCCATTGCTTCTTTTTCGCTATGTACGTACCATCTATTCGAATTTGTCACTGTGAAAGGGAATGCTACCTCCAATTCCTATATCCCATTCTTCGGCTGTACCAGGCTTTCTATACTCAGTCCATCTCTTATATTCTTCGCGTATACGAAATCGAAGAATCGCTATTGCGCACACATCCTTCTCACTCGCAATTCTGCACAGTTGAATATTGTCCACGATGGTAGAAATGTTCCGATGGCTGGGCTTTTTCCCATTTCATTTTTTTTGGTCCTGCGATGAGATGATGGATTTGACTGTCTGCTTTCATTCGTCGTATCCGGAATCATCAGCAATTCCTCGGGAACCGGTACCGAAGCGCGAATGTTTAACGGAATACACGAGCAAACGTATGTCGAAGTGGTGATGGTGCTAACGGAAAACGCCACAGTCGATTCAGCTTCGATCGGCCTTAATCTGGGTTTCTGGCCGACGGAGAGCAGCGAGCGAGAAACAGAGAGAAGATGCGTCGTACATTTTCTCCGGTGTCATCCTCGCGGACAGACACGCGGATATTCCTGCGAGCTTATATCGACTACCTGCGATGTCTGACCCAGTGGAGCACAATGCACACAGCTGTGAGGCCGACAGCGTCAGCACCATTTTTTTCCTAGCACATTTTATGCATCTCTGTGCATATACTGCTTTGTATAAAGCCTTAACGTTTTCCATATATGACGTTTTCCAATCGGACTTGGTCTTCAGCATAGATGGAACGAGACAAACGAATGAGGAAACGAAATCATATGAATCTTTGTTAATTTCAGTGAAAGGTTTTAATTTTTATCACCTAAATTTTGGACGAGAATCGACTTGACGAACAACTTGCTGTTTTTATAAGTTAAATAATAGCAATTGCCAATGAAACATCTCGATCAGAGTGAAATATTCAGATAATAGCTTTGTATTCTCTCATTCCATGATAATAATCACAAAGCAAATATGATTGATGATCGATTTGCATAATGTTTGAAAGGATAAATGTGATGAAAACGCGAGAACGTAATCGCCAGTACCAGCTCGTCCGACGTGAATCGATTTTTGTCACTGAATCTCGAGGTGACTCACGGCTCTCGGTTGCTGCCTTCAAAACGGTTTACAGGCGATCGTCTACCTTCCACCGTCACTATAATCATCAATTTAAAGTTCGTTACGGAGGCGAGGATCGATAACTCGTAGCCTCATCGAGTCTTCGTCGCTGTCGACAATTGGTAGGATGGTGCGGCGACGACAACGAGGAATATACAGCGTGATGAAAGGAGACAACGTTGCATGATGAAAACGAAGAGGAAGAGGAGCAAGAGAGGAGGAGGGCGCGCGAATATCGGCGCGAAAGAAACGCTTGAGGGTTGAGAGACCGATGGCGGCAACTGCGATGAGGCTTGGAGAGATCAAGAGTGAACGAACGAATGAGCGTAGGCCAGATCTGGAGGACACAAGGCAGAAAGAGACCGAAGCGGAGGATAAGAGAAAAAAAAGCTGGTGGCCTGATTGCTAGGCGGATCGTAACGGTGATTCGAAGTAATCTACCGGTTCTTGTTACCTCCCCGAGGACGAGTAATAACCCTTCATGAGGGTCGTTCTTCGTGGCGTGCGCGCAGCTACTCTTCTCATGCTCATTCCTCAACCCATCTCCCTTTCTCGTCTCGTCTCCTATCGTCTTTCATTTTTTTTCTCTCTCTCTCTCTCTCTCTCTTCGTCATTCTGAGTATAAGCTCCATTTTCGTTCAAGTTGCGCATCGATTCTTCTCTGAATTCTCAACAGTCTTATCGCCCACATACATCCTTAAAACCTCGAGCCTCTTCTTTACGCTGCTGTTCAACTGCCCCATCCCTTTCACGCTCGATTCGCGAACACGACCAAAGTGAGAGCTCAGCATTATTCTCGACTATACATATATTTTGCATATAGGCAGGTTAAACCGAATAGCTTGAATTTTCATGGTGGTTGCGACCAAGCAGAATATCTCGCAGCGAGAAAGGCTTACTAGCCTCTGGATTTTCAAACTGGTTGTAATATTAGTAAGATACTAACTTTGATAATCCTGTATCCTCTCCAGCCGAATATTAATCACGTAAATGCTGCGGCATGGCTATGAATTATGCTACGAACCAATCGAGTGTACTGGAATCAAATCCCGTCTACAGTAAAGTTTCCAAGCGACGAGGATTTACTTTCTTTGTGAGCTACTTTGAACAGTTAGTTCCTTCAACATTTCTGTAAAGTACAAACATTTATTGATGCAACAGAGCGCTATGGAATAAAGAATCGAAACGATTTATGGCGATTAAAACTTGAGTTGTATGTTGGATCTTAAATTTTATCAACGGATTGTGCAATGGAACTTCGATTCGAGGAGTACAAAAACGTCAGTATGTTTAAGATCTATTTTGAGCAATATCTGTACACTTCGAATAGCTTTTTTCCACCCGCTTTGCTATTTTTTATGCGCATATTAAGCGTGACGTGAATCTTTCAACATTTATAAAGCTCTTGAGAAAACTCGTGATGCTCAGCTCGCAAGTTTGTACACATATGTTTACGAAGTCACGTCATGCAGCATTTAAGTACACGGAAGTTGGCTCCACAAATAATATCCTGTTATTATGTTAATGCAGCCGAAACTCTATCTCAGCAAAACCACCAATGGTTTGGTCCACACGGATGCTACAGACACCGCTCTTCCTTCTCATCTATACACATAACAGATATACTTCGTACTGTCAACTTTACGTAAACTCCAACTACGTGCCTAGGAACGAAACTATTTCCAATATAACTTTGTCGTCCACCCATCTCATACGTAAAGTTTGAGCAATAATACTTTATACAGGACTAAATAACTGCAAGGTTCCCCTTGAAATCCACATGAACTCAACTAAGAAAATATTGTTTATTTATAATCCTGAATCGTCTTAAAAAATTCAGTGTGGTGAATAAACAATTATAAATTATCAAATGTATTTGTTCACTGTTGCTATAAACAAGTGGATTCGATGTGTTTTCGGTTTTGCTAGAGATAAAATCTATTTAGTCTTAAAATTTACGGGATAAGTATGGAAGAAGAATTAAAAACACGGTTGGATTAATTATTGGAAAAAGGCATTCATATTCATTGGAAAAAGGCATTATCTCTCGACGCATAAATCTCAAAACATTGTCTCTGAGAACATTAACTGGATCTCGGGCAGGAGCAACAGCACGTTTCACGACTGTGCGAAAACAAACGGATACGCGAAGTAAAATAAAACTCCGGTGAAAAAGTAGAATAGAGCGTGATGGAGGAAAATAAAAAGAGCGAAGGGGAAGGGGAGGAAAGAAGAAAAGGAAGCTGAGAGAGAAAGTTGGCGCGGGAAGGCCGATAAACAACGGGCTCCTATTCATGAATTGCTGTCGAGTGAGCACTCACACACGCGTTTGTATCTCCACCGTATAATATTCGACGCTCCTCGCGAAACACTGGGGATGTTTCGCGCTGTAGCACAAAGAGAGAAAAAGAAAGAAAATGAAGCACTCACGGCCAGGCACCGAGAGGAGAGCCTGTTTTCCGCCTCTAAACCGAGCAATCAATCTCGGCTTAATGAACTCTTAATTATTTCGAGGACATGCCCGCTAGTCATGGGAGGAGGAAACTGGCCATATAATGGAAGCGCAAAGTGCGAGCAACCGGCTACGCTCTGCTACGTTTGGTGTGCAATTGGGGAGGGTTGCCACAGTGTGAGCAGAGGGACCTTCTCCTAGACCGAGAAAACGAAGCGAAGGGAACACTCGAGCCTCTGACTACCGAGTGCTATTAGATAAATATAGAGTGAAACAACGCCGAGAAAAGCCAACAAGAAATCAAAATAAAGGAGCAAACCTGTGCACTTCTCTCAGCTGCTGTTGCCTTCCTCATTCTCCACCTTCCTATTCTCCTCACTCGATCTCCACCTCTCACTTCTATATCTTGATTCTTGTTGTGCTCCGAAAGAGTATCCCATCTCGTGTAACCTTAGCAAGCGACTTTTCGTATAGGAGCGCAGTTTCCTTGCCGTGTACGTTCTCGCGATCTTATCTCTCCGAGACTTTTAATTTCCCAGGGTGAGAGAGGAAGTAAAAGAGTTCTGAAATTACGATCGCTACGACAATGGCTTGTGCAACGAGTTTTTTGGGTATACCACATAATATGAAGTATATTTTCAGCGCTATAAAATACTTTTCTTCTTTTTTAAAACATAAAATAAGTGCTTAAAATTTAAACTTATATTGCAATGAACTTTAAGATAAAACAGTAAAATACACAAGAAATTCTTAATACCGTTCACACGCTCATATATTCATATAATATATTTTTAATGACATTATCTTTTCCTTATCGACATAGCAAACGTAATTTTTTACTCGTGCCAAGTGAAATAATTTGATAAATAGCAAATTGAAATTATATTTATTATTCATTAATGAAATAGCATCAATAAGTCGAGTAATTTGATGATGGGTGTGACTGGCTTGAGAATCACGACCAAATAGCCGATACGAAATTATATGCTGTATGGTTTTTGAATGATTCCGGTTGAAAGTGAACACTGAATTCGGTTAAAAACTTTTACTACGTTGCTAGAAACTTGAATTCAGCCGGGCTTAAGTGCACTCCAAAAGTTGGATTGCAAACTGATTAAAGAGTTTAAAAAAATTCGACATTCAAGTGCGACTCGATGAATAGAAAACGATGGCCGTAAGTCGATTTTCCAACTAATGTAAAACTATAATTTATCAGGGACTGGAAACTTCACTCGAGACAAGCAACAAGCTTTCCATATGTTACATAACCCATAGAGTAGGATGTTTTCAAAAATTCTGGGTCGCGTTCTGGATCGGTAACCTCTTGAACCGTGCAGGAGAGCGACGAGGCTGGTTGTACTGAGGGGAAGCTCACGCCAACTCGACAATTTAACTTTAGAAATTTCGACCGACGAGGTTCGAAGTTTGTGCGAGCTCGCTGGAAACTTGTCCCATGATGTTGCCCTTATTCACCGAACCTCCTTAGCTAGTATTCTATGTACCGACGAGAAGGTGATGGTCGAAAAGCAGTTCGCTTCGCTGTACTGGCGGCTGTAGTTGAAGTGCGAGAGGTAGTTTGGTCGTACATCGTCAACGGGGCAAGTACAGGGTCTTGGAGGGATTCAGAAAAGGGGGAGAAGTGGTGCGTTACAGCAACCAATGCGCCCAACAGAATTTTGCAATGCACACACGCGTTCATACGAGTAAGTTGTACCTCATGTCGGTTGCCATAGCAAAAGCAACGGGCTAGCTTAATATAGTTACACTTCCCCCTCTTTATTAAAACTCGGCCATATGCGCGTTACGATCTCCAAACCTCTCTGCTCTCTCCAGCCGAAAGCTATTCGCCGAGCTTCGTACTATAACGAACGTACCCATGCTGTTCCCTCCCTTCCGGACGCATTATACCTAGCAAAAATAAACTGCGCGAGGATTCCCGGTGGATTCGACTTGTATTCAACGTTGAAACAACCGGCAGTGGTGCAACCAGCCACCTCCTCGTTTTATATGCCTTATCGCGCATACGCCAAAACTACTCTTTGTATACTAGATGCGTTCGATATTCACCAGCGAAGCTGGTTGGACGAATAGTTAAAACAAGAATGCCTGGTTGCTTTGTTCAACGTCGCAAATACCCTTAATTCTTCCTAATACCTGAAAATGTGTTCATGTTGCGATACAGAATGTTTTCATAAAAAAATTTACATAATCTTGCTACAACTGGGAAATCTGAGACCAGTGCAAGAATGTGTAGGAATGGAATTGTTTGGAAATCAAGAGGAACGCTTTTGAGAAATGCGACGGTGCTATTTATTTTTATACGATGAAAATGGATGAACCACATACGTACACCAAATAAAAGGTTCTAGTTGGTGTAAGGAAGAGTCATCACTATATCTCTGACCGAATAGTCGAAAAAGGTTTCAAGAACTCAAGGGCCGGGAAAGAATATCACGTTTCTCCTGAGTATGGTCCTTAATTAAGTTAGTCCACTCTAGGATACTCGGGAAAGAGATCCCTTGAAACGGAGTGGTTGATACACAATCTTTATACTAGCACCGTTATACCCGTAAAGATGGTGCAATTTATATCATGCATATTTTTACTTCTAACTCTTCTTTGTATCGTACCTAGAAGATTTCTAATTGTACTGCAATGTGCCAAATCCATGTGATCGATTCGTTCACAGCGCCACATCAACACCAGCAAGTCTCATGGACTAAAGGGCACCTCTATGGGAGGACCTATTGTATCATCTACAACATTGTAAGAGAAACCCGTCTCCACTGCGTTTTGTCTGTGTGAACTAAAGTGAGGAAGTGTTTCTACATCGTTCGCGAAGGTAACAGAAGACGGAATGCATCGTTCCCGATAACGTTGTCATCTCGTGCACGGAAACAATGACCGATATCAGACGCCGAATCGCACGGACCGAAGAGTACATTGGAAGATACTGAAAGCGCAAAGCTGATATCGCTTCACATTGAACACGCTACTGCTTTCCTAGATGAACAATGTGAGCTCTTTTAGCGCGCTGCGAGAATTGTGCAACGATCGAAATTTGTTGAAAAAGGACTTGCCCTAGATTGTTTATTCGTCTAAGGACAATAAAAATGTAATCAAAAGCAAAAAGACAATAATGCATTGATAATTTATCAGTAAACTAAAAGAAAGCACCAATATTATTCAAAAGCCATTATAAATCTCATTGTCAGTAGGGTTTGGAGAAGTGTGATCTGAGTACTCATCTACAACCATAAAACATACAAAGGTTCAACGAAACTCATCAATCGAATTTTATTATCCAGCGCGTGAGACGAATGAGCAGCAACGCAGAAGGTGTGAGGTACGCATACCCTGGTTTAATTAAATTCGTAATCGATTATAGCTCTTTGACGGAGCCTGGCGGAACGTACTACTATTAGATGAGAGATGATCGATTGACGAACTTTCGGTTGACACAATCGAGCCCCCCCCGCACTTCCATTCAGTTTTGTGCTCCATGTCTTTTATCGCGCTTATTACTATATCTGGACGATATGAGCTAGTCATGGTCTTCTCACTGCGATAAATCATCATGCCACGGCATTGAATAAGGAAAGTGGTGATGGTAGCAGTGACGGTAATAAATATGAACTAATTGAATTCGCGTTCGCGTGGCTGAAGTTCGCGAAACCGTCCTTTTACTTCTTCATGCTCTACCTCGTTTGCTCGCTATATGGTCCCTTTCGCCCTTCTTTGAAAAGCCGGGACTGCTACCACCAGCGTTCATCAATGCAGTCTCTGACAAATGGATCTTCAGTTTGGTATTATATTATGATTTCGCTTAATACTACATTATGATTGTTGCAATAAATTTAAAAAATGTAAATTAAAAGTGAATAAATTCATTACATTTTTCACGTTCTACTCGAGAATAATTTAACGTACTGACTTTGTTCACTCTAATCACTACATAAAATATGTGAAATGTATTCACGTGACTACATAAATCTGTAAGGGCTATTTAGTTGCTAAAACTGAGAAGAAATGAAAATCAAGCTTAATCTGGATGTCGACGCAAAAGTTGCAGGTTTTATTGCGAGTTTATGCAATGTTTAACCGCATGACCAATTAGAAGACGAGCCTTCGGAACACTCGGCCGGCACCGCCTTCATCTGTTCTCCAACCTCACGTACTCTCCTTTACCATCTCATTGAAACGGCCTCTTTTTTTTCTCACTCTCTGATATCTTTCTCTCTGTTTTCTCGTGCAAGCCTGTACGAAAAATTATGCTTATGCATAACCGCAGTGGGGGCTTTATGATAATGTTGCGGTTCGTGGTGAAATCTTCTATGCGCATATACATTGGTGGGTTGGGGGATGTGCGCTTCGTGTTTTATCCTACGAGAGTTCCAAGTTAGCAGGCAGTGCGCGGTGCATTCGCGCGCTCGCTCACTCTTTTTTCTTTCTCTCTAGAACTTCTCTTTCCCCGGCGCAGCTCGCTCAACCCTCCAACACAATTCGAATATATTACCGCGGCGCCTTTTCATTCGAGCCGGAGGGACCACGCCATGCTTACCCACTCTCTTGTGTATATATACAACCGAACACATTAACCCTGAGGGCATATAAAGCGCATTGCCGAGGGTGCTGCTACAACTATACGTATATATTCTTCGCTCAATATGAGACTAGCAACAGCAGAAGCCGCAGATGCGGAACCGGCGCCTGTTTACGCCGTGCACAAAAGGGAAAACCTGACCGCTTCAATAGCTAAACTCCCAAAGCGATCTGCATCGCTCGGAGGCACCGTCGACCAGCGTCTGTAAAACGTTCACGCAGCTTCGCTATCACTACCACTGAAAATTCAAGCGAAATCTCTATTTTTCATATCTTTAAATTGCTTCTGCCTCTTCTTACTACGCCGCCTTACCATTTCAAAGACTAAAATGTATATTCCAAATTTTCTTTACGTTTATCAAGCCTTTTACTACCATCGAAGCGATAAGATTAATTTTCTTTCATTTTCTGATAAGTAAATAAAATTAAAACCTTTTTTCATGTGTAGTGTCAAGACACTACCGTATTTCTCGACATACTCAGTTTACTCATTAATTAGTTTAACATATCTGGAAATATTCCAATTCTTTGAGAAAACAAAGGGCTACGCTTAGAGTACAGAAACTTAGCTAAAAATGATTTTTTTTATTATGGAGTGATTTTTATCTCTTGAAAGTGCGCTTCCATGCGGGACAGAGAGAAGTGAGGCTCACTGAAATAAACCAGGACTATACGGAAAGTATGTATATTTCACAGAAAGGAGAATGCGTCACGGTGGAAGGAATGTCGACAACTGAGAAGGCATTACTGTGCTGGAGACTGTGACTGGTCGTGAGGGTCGAGGGGGAAAATGTTGAGAAGAGATACCACGGGAAGTACAAGTCCGCACTCAGCGGTCTGACTCCTTTAGAAAAAGCTGAAGTATATGCCCCTAATTACAGTAAAACAGCGCAGTTTCTGAGTGCAGCCCCGCACTGCGTCAACCTTCCCGTGTCCTCCCAGAGACATTAATCATCCCGTGAAATAAATGTTTCGTGCTTCGTCTCGTCCGTTCTACGAGTCGTTGCTACGGAGAAAGAAAGCGCGTTGAGATCTTTTCATTTTGCAGCTCTCATGGTTAAAGTCTTCACGGTATTGTGGTGTTTTTCGCATCAAATGAAATAATGGATCCTCAAAGACGAAGCTAGCAAGAAAATCATCTATCAGTGACAGAAAGAAGAGTCGTATTAAAAGAGGGTTTCTTTTAGCAAATGTCATTGAAACGTTGAAGTAGATTCAACAGTCATTCGTCGATGACTTTGTTACGTAAACACAAAGTCTAACGTGACGAAAGTAAAATGCCTGCAGACACTTTGAAAATACAAAGGTACGCACAAGAAATAGAAGTGTAGTGAGAATAGGCACGAAACAAAGCTTACTTTGAAAGCTTTAGCTTGATCCGGACCCGATGTGACCCAACCACTGTTCTCTTTGACTGGTTCTTCTCTCTCTCTCCCTCTGTCTCATTCCTTTCGTCCACCGCCGTGACGCCTCGGGGTCTCGGCTCTTTTCCGAGCATTTCAGAAATAGAGAAACACTAGGAAGAGTGCAGTGAATGGAGGATGAGATAGCGAAGCTTAGACACAATCGTGCCAGAACGATTTCGGCCTCATCAACCCCTATAAGCATAGTTGAACCGTGTTCCTAGTGAACATTACCCAGAACGACGGCCTTGAGTAGCCGGCGGCTGGCCTTTTGCACGCTCCACGTAAAGAGAGCTTGTTTTCGCTATGGCTATACTCAACTTCGAAAATTCCGTTGAACCGTTCTATTTTTTCAACGTAAAGGCCACATGCTGTTACTGCACCGGTTTAAAGCGTAATGCTCTATACAAACACACTCTATTTATATACATCAGCAATGAATAATTCAATTCTATCAAGGACCAGAATCACCATCGTAGGAATATTAATAATTCAAACATCATGAGTTGATATCTTCGTAAAATATTTCGAAGCAGTAATGCATTTGTACGTATCTTATACTTTACCGGCTCTTCTTATTCAAGTATGCAGAAAATTTATTAATATGTATTTCCCAGATTTTGCGAAAAACGAGCGACAACTGAAAGAAAAAAATTAATGAATTTAATTCGAATGGAAGTAGGTCAACATATGTAACGGAAGATACTCTCATTATACAAGCTCTTGACGAATTCCTCCATAAATTCTAGAGTAAGTGGTTAGAGCTCTTGATAAAAATCATTTGGTGATGAAAAACCAATGAGTCGTATGGAATCTGAATGAAAATTTCTTCGTATTCATATGCGGTGAACATGGCATTTACGTAGTCTTTTCTTTTCCCTTTTCTTCGATGATTTTACGATTTCTTTCGCTCTTTCATTTTGCAGTCATTATTTTTCCACATACCCGCTTACGAATATGTCTTTAATAAAGCACTTCTCTGCATGTACGCATGCATTTCTTAGAATAAACGAAGCCCTTTATCGCACACCAAAGTCACTTCTAAGTAGAAAGCATCACTACAAAATCACATGGTATATCCAAATCTATTATCAACTGCTGTAAAACGTAGTACAATCTATAGAAGTGTGCAAACTTTATATACGTGGAAATCCACCAACCAAGTGTACACTCTTCAGCCCTGTCTATTACGATAAACGCATACTGGTACTAGACTCGGTATTTGCGGTGCAGACTACAGCTCAAGAACCCTCTAGCATACAACATTATCATCCATCCGTGGACCACCCGTACTCGATCGCGCGGAACATTTTAATGACAGCTTGCTGCTTTTACATTTATCGTACCCCTGCAGCCTCCATCTAGCCTCTCTTTCTCCACTTGCTTCATGACGTTTTTGTAACTGGATCGTCTGTATACACTCTCAGAGGCACTCACGAAACAAGTCTCAAACAACTGGCATGAGCATCACGAATCCTTTTCTACTTCATCCTCACATTCTACTTTTATCCAACCGAAAAGTATCAAGTTTCAATGTACCAGGTTTTTAACTATTTCACTTTTTCTCCGGTAAAGAGAACTGAAGAAAAAAATTAAGATTGAGCTCGAATTCTTATTCAGTCACGTACTCTCTCGACCACATCAGAACTTCAACAATCAGAGATACCTACAAAACTACTTTAAAAATGATAACTAGGAAAAAGATTCACAGTCTTCTATTTGTGCAAAGGTTCAGATCCCTTGGTGACGTTTACTTCTTTGCAAACCTAATTTCCTTCGAGTTAAAAAGAATGATGTTGAAATCCTTACGAAATTTTCTTCATTTTTTTCGCCAAGTTAAGCAATTTTTCACCTGCCATATAGTGAGTGCAATGAGTGCACAACGATAATGAATGGAAATCTGAAATTTAATGGATCCCTTATGAAAGGGTGGATACGGATGTACGATATTATTTTTGAAACGGACTAGTTGTTTTTAGAAATGAAGAATATTTCATAAAAGCTTCAAACACCAGTTACTTTTTTCCCGCCCTCATTGTCGCACTGTCACGTGCACGCGACCTCTTTCGTCTATTCCCCCGCACTCAGGAGTCAAGCCTACCACTACCGCTCTCTACAATCCATAAATCCAACAACGTCGGGTCTGGACTTGAATGCAACCCCCTAGTCCAGTCCGATATTGCCTTTTGTTCGCTACGAGTACTCATTTTGCCCTCTCTTCATGTTTTAACCCAAAAGGAAATCTCACAAAAACGTCATTGAACAAAGATCACAAAACAAAATATCCTTCGCATACTCGAACTTTTATTCTTCTCATTTTGAAACAAAGGAATGAGACCTTTATAAAATTACGATACTACATTTTAAGACTGGAAGATTCTTTTCCATTTTTATGAGTCTTAATTAAACCCTCTTACCTTCTTAACCAATTTCGGCGATTTTGATGTACAAGCGAACCTATTTGTAATCAAATTGAAGAGCCATTAAATGACAATGGAGCTCTTATCTTTCTATACAACTTATGATCAACAATCTCAACCAAACCACAGGTCAATGTTTACTGCACAATATTGGTGGTCTGAAAATAGTTTCAAAATATGAGACGTAAAACAAACATTCGAGGAGAATGCTCCGCTGCGAAACAATTTTCTAATGATTCTCTTTTAGCTAGAGATAATGCGGCAGTGAAATGTGCTTGATTTGCATCCCCTCTGTGTATATTGGCGGTGCAATTAATGCTTCAGCAATGGTGAAACAAAGGGATTTAGAGCTTTTGAACACGAGACTGGTTGGACTGGCGAGGTTAACGAATAGAACAGACAGAGAAAGAGAGGGGAGCAAGCGCATAGCCAGAGGTTATAGAAGCGGAATGAGGATGAAACAGAGATAGTATATAGTGCTTGTGATTATGCAAGCTCTTGCTCTTCGTTCTGGACAATCACGTTACCCATCGCGAGTGTACAATGTTCTGGTGGCCGAACAGGGCAAACACGTGCAACAAAGACATCGTAACCTCGGGCAGGAAAATGCATCAGTCGGCTAACTGCAGGAAGTTTTGTGGGATAGAATAACGGAAGCTAGAATCATACCGCGTGACGAGACGAAAAAAGGAAGCAAAAGTGAGAATCAGCAGAGGAGAGAAGACTCTCAACGCACAAAATGGCAAACGTTTAACGTTACATTTTAATACTGCAGGCGGGAACAATAAAATCACAGTGAACAAATAGTCACGCTTAGAAAATCTAAACAGGTTATGACTGACAAGAAGAACCATGAGATATCGTTAATCAGATAAGGGATCAATAGTTTCAATCAAAAGAGTGGAACCAGTGCACGCAATAAGTTGAAGACAAATGGAGCGTAAATCGTTTTTTGCCGTTTAATAAAAAGGAATGATCCCAATTCGATAGATTTACCATGAGAGTAATCAATCAGGCTCCACAGATAAATACTTGGAACAAGACAGCGTCGCTTCTCTTCTCTGAAAATCGCTGGAGCCATTCGCTTCGAATCAAGACACTGTTACGTTGATTAATGAATGCTGAGACTCAGGGAAACACTATCCCGGAGAAAAGGGTCCATTTCGCTCAACGAAAGAAAATAAAAATGGCGCAGCAATTAATATCGGTCAGCGCTGATGGAATCTGGGAGCGCATTAAGCAGTCTTACATGAGTCGGTTTACTGTACTGGAATAAACGTATAAATACATGGATATCTATGTATCGGATAAAACAAAGTTATATAACAAAAAAGCTTCTTCACGAGAGCGTTCTCTTTTCGTACCAGCCGTGACAGAGAAAATAAACGCGTCGTGAAACGGCGCTGCTGGGGGCGTCTGGCACTCGGGATTTCTTTCCTTCAGGCACGCGAAATCTTCGCCACCAATGTCTTTTATTCCTCAAACTCGAAGATGGCTTGTGAAAAATAGCAAAAGCGAGGCAGCAAAAGTGGAAGAGGAGTTCGAGAACGCTCGGTGAGGCGTCTGTCGAGGGAGCTTCGCGAATCCGAGAAAAAGATATCCCTTAGCCTCCTCCTCCCTTCTTCCTCTTTTCCCTTCATCCCTCTTGGTTCTCTCATCCTTTTCACCCTGTACCGTCGATAGATAACTCTCCGCCCTATCCATTCTCCATCCAACTTTCGCATTTCTCTTAAAAGTTGTGCAGCAAGAGAGTGAGGCTGTGCAGCATGGCTGGCGCAGCAACCTCGGCGTCGCAGCTACTCTCTCACTGCTGCCACTAACAGCGAGACAGCGCTATCCAAGAAGGACCTGCCGAGGAATGAGAAAAACTTTCTTCTCGCTATTCCTCATGGATTGACAGGCAACACATCACATTGGCATAGAGGGGTGCACCCACACCGACGCGCACTGCCTTATATGAATGTTGTACACGACTCGGCCCTCTGACGAATCTTCTCGACCGCTCTTTCTTCCTACCGTCGCTCATTTTCTTTCACCGTTCTGCGGAGTTTTTCCCGGCATTTTCTATGATTTCTTCATTTCTGACGTCTTAATGGAATACACAGAGGAAGTCGAGGTCGTTAGATTAATAGAGTACGTTCCACACCATCGTCTGCCATTTCCCATAATGCACTACAATATTTTCGACTATGCGCACCCTCGAGCCATTTTCCATAATGCTATTTAACTTACAATCACTTGCATTGAGACTAATTATTTGCGAATTTCTCACCTTGGTTTGTTTTTTGATACTTTCATCTCGGAAACGAATTAATCGATCCGGAATGAATTCAGCGTTTAATATGGCCTCAATGATATCGAATGCATACAACAGCTACATAGGAAATATTTCATTTCTAGAAGCATTCGTACTCTATGAAAACCACTTCAGACGGATCCTTCCGTGTGGCTTGGTTCTCAGAAGACATGACCGAGAATATCGCGGCTAAATCGCGTAACGTGAACACATTAGAACAAATACAAAGGTATAGACGTTTATAGATGAAACGATGCCAAGGGGTGCAGCCAAACGTGCCGGACTGAAGAGTGTACGAGAAGTGTAAGAACGTTATACGCGACCCTTGGGCATCGTGCATACGCTGGCTAACGCCACCAAAACGCCCCGCTAGCCAAGCCAAACTCGCAAACCTCATTAATATTCCCAACGCAACGCTCCAGCTTTTTCGCCGAGAAAGAGATACTGTTGCCCGATGGGAATTATTGTATCTTTCGATTCGCCCCTTTATCCTCGCAACCCACTACCATTGCATTGTCACGGCAATGAAAAAATGTGCCTAGAAGGAAACAGCCCGTTG
This sequence comes from Cremastinae sp. B BG-2022a, assembly GCA_030522605.1. NCBI lineage: Eukaryota > Metazoa > Arthropoda > Insecta > Hymenoptera > Ichneumonidae > Cremastinae sp. B BG-2022a. The sequence continues at coordinate 32,394 of JAPYYX010000389.1, read as the reverse complement.
TTGCCATACATACAAGGACCGTTATAATACATAGAAATTTCGTTGCGAATTCTCCTTGGCTACGAAACATCCTTCGAGATTTAAAATCAGTGCATTTGAACGACTACTCTCGTTGGTACGCATTGGTGAATATCAGAGTTCTCAGCAAAATTACGTATGTACAGCTATCGTTTTATATATTGCGGTATACAGTAATAGATACGATAAGTTGGCGACCGCCCCCGGTTGTTCGCGTTCTCTGATATTAAGCCAGCTCGACCAAACGCTGCATGCCGATGAGCTTAATATACTTTACTTTGTCATAGCTGCGGAAGAATATAGAAGCTCGCCACCGCTCAGGGCAAGAAGACAACGCACAGGAACACGCTATCACCGAGACTATCGTGACTCTCGATTGCAGCGCTTGAAAAACAACAAACTTACACGTATACGTCCGTATAACCATGCGCATTTGCATGATATCTCGTTGTTCAGTTTCACCTATAAATTTCGTTCCGGGAAGGACGATCTTGCGCTGGGAATTCCTCGATTTACGCAAGGATCTTCATGCAAATGCCACCCTTCGCAACCGCATAAAACATGAATCTTGCTTACCTGAAACAAAAAAAGGAAAAGAAATATTAGAATACCATTAACAGAAATCAGAATAAATATACGAACTTCGCATCGCATTAAAGTAAATATTTCATCGATTTATGGTGATTTCAACCAACTTCCAAACTAGGTCAAATTTTCAACAATTAATTTAGTCAAAGCCATATCATCAAACAGATTCATATGAAATTCCGATCCTAATAAATAAAATAAAAAACAGCTGGGGAGTATACACTCGTTAACTCCACTTTTCTTTCCTATTATCTCCGATTTTCTTAGGGAGGTTTCACGCGAAAACCGAGCGTGCGTGCGAAACGATAATCTCTTGGAGGAAAGTGCTTCTTCGCCGAGCAGTTTCGCGTCGGCTTGGGTAGGAAAACTATGGGGTTTAACGCTACGTGAGCTGTGGTTTATAATAATTACACTCATTGTCCCTGCGGTATAACGGATCCTTACGACAACAGTACGAAGTCGTGACACGCACGCACAACTCTTTGCACGCAATATTCGCTTCGTACGCGCCTCGCGTTTTCCAGAGTTGCATCAAAACTATCGGGCTTTCACCGTCTCTGCAGTCGTACATTTATGAATACGTGTGTATGTGTATGCACGTAACGACGTTGGCTTAAGAGTCGTGTTATTCTCACCCCTCTTGCCGCCCACGGTCCCCCGCATACCATTTTACTCTCATCAAATGGCTACGCAGCTCAACACATCAGTTTCACGTTATTATAATATAATCTAGAATGCATCGTTCAGTCGTTCTCTAACTCACATAAGTCAATCCACCAGCAAATGGTACGTACGTGCTACGTAACCACCCACTTGCAATCAACTCTCGTTCTCTCTACTTCATACCACTTCGTACATCTCATTTCATTTCATTATAATTATGACAATATAGTAAGAAAGCCTTTATAGCAGAATATGATGTGAACGAAAATAATATTTCCATTGGAAATGTTCATTAATGATATATAACCGCGAACAACTTGAAATATAGATGGTGAGATTTTTTATCTCGTCAGTATATACTTTGTACTCTGTACGAACACGAAAAACAATAGAATTCGTGTGATATTGGGTATGCGATAATTTAGCAAGCAATTGTCACGTCGATATTATTAATGATAATAAAAATCGTCGCGAACAATTTTGTACCAGGAAAACTCTTCCAAAGACAACAACTAAATTCCAGCGATGAGCATGATTGTAAATATTTATGCATATTGAGCCCCGTATTTACACATAATGCAATGTTATCGAGCTTACACAAAGTTATGCATGCCCACATGTCCGTGACTATAGCGCAAAATTCGATATATATGTATGCGCATCAGCTTTTGTACCATGAAGGTATTTGCCTATAATATGCAATTAAACAAGCTATTCGTACGGGAGGAAATTCTTTCGCTCCCTGTGTGTAGCTCAAATGTGTTAGTGGCAGCGCAAATGTGTCGACCTTTAATAAAAAGCTATGTAACTGGTTTATGCAAAAATACAGGAAAGCTGCGACTTAATAAGAATTTATGTTTTTTTTTCGTCGTCGCTGTTACCACTCCCTGGATAAATATAACGTCAAATGAGCCTCGCCTTGGTGCTACTTACAATAGATATGAAAATACACAAATCTTCTGTCAAAAATTTCCATCTAAATATAAAAAATTGCAGCCATTGATATTTCAATTTATCAAATCAGTATTTTATTTATTTCAAATGTATTCAGACATCAGGAAGGAGGATCGCTGAAAAACCTTTGGTGTCCAAGATTTATGCAGTAACTTGACTTTTCTGAAATAAAATTGTAAAACGCGCTTTGTCCCTCGTTTTTTCAAGATTCCCTTTTAAAATTCGTCGTTAAAGCGTTACGAACGCTCGGCGGTTAATTCCATTTTCGACTAAGCCATATTCTTTTTTTGCACGCATACACACGTAAAGATAGACAGACACACAAGGAAGACATCCTGCAATTTGGTTCCCATCCGTGCCACCCCACTCTCTTAATTATTTCATCTGTCTGTCTGTCCCTATCTGTGACTCTCTCTCTCTCTCTCTCTCATCCGCTCTCCCCCACCTTGGACTCTTTCTCTCACTGGCTGCTGGTTCCCGAGGGCGCTCGCGGTAAAGAATGCTAAGCAGTTTCATTATTCGCCGGCTGATTCCCATTAGACCGCCGCGCCGCCGGTTTTTCTCCCAGTTTCATTATCCGCTGTGGACAGAATGTAAATGAGCTCTCCTACTGTTGGACGGGACTGCTTCTCTTACGGAGCAAGGAAAATATTCGGCCGACCGGGATATGTACCAGGCCGAAATTTAACCGAGAGAAAGAGGAGATTCAGAGAGAAAGAGCTAGTCCAGCCGTTCTTTCATGGAGCACGAAAAGCTCGTTCCCATCAAAGCTCTGTGGAAGACACTCAAAACCGACGGTGGAAAAATCCTTCTCATCCCTTTTTCTCCTCTCCCCTGTGTCCAATGAACATCAACCCTCCAAAACAAAGTGGTCACTATTCTCACACTGTAGATATATCCCGGGCATGCTATACAACCCAGAAAATTCGATACGATTTTCCAGAGATACGGAAATTGAACGGGAATGAAGGATTCGGAATAGCGAAGAGGCAAGAGAGGCCAGCAAAGCGAAAAACAATTTACGTACTCTGCGGACATACTTCGTTATATACGTATTTGCATTATATACGTGTATCATTTCAACGTATGTACGCATATATCCAATGTATGTTCCACAAACCACCTCTGCGATATCCATTGTTATATAGGGAGGAATATACGCTTCGCTACTGGAACCAAAACTCCACTAGAGCTTCGGCGAAAAGTGGTGAGTAAATACGACTCAAGTTCTCTCCCTCTCGTTTTCTCCTCTCCCTGGCTCGATCTCTTTTTCTCCCTTTCTCGGTCTCGTGCTCTCTTGATTCTCTCTCTATTTCAAGCACTTCTGATACAGAAGGGTTCCAACGCCATCACTGGGAAACCGCCGCCGGGGTGTGCTATTCGAACGACGAATCGAGAGTGTTTAACGTTGCATCTCGGTCGATTTTTCAAGCGGATAGGGTGGGCAGGAGCAAAAGGCGGGAGACCAGCCAGACTGTGGGGGCTTTTTGCTACGGTGACGACGGGGCTGGGTCGCGTGTGATGTCGCTTGTGAGCCTCCGGGAAACCGATGGCTCCGGGGAACGGTAGCAATTTTATTAGCTTCTCCAATTGACTTTATATTAAATTTAGAGGTTTCCCAAGGGAGCGCCAGCAGCTCGCTACCTCTTGGCGTCACACATATAGCCAGGGCCTCCTGTGTAAGCCTGCCACTTCTCTCAACCTCCGTCCGACAGGAGCGTACGTATATCTGCCAACACAGCTGGCCTTCACGGCACTGGTGTACCGCCACTTTTCCTTCGCAATCACGCTTCTTCTTCTCAACGCGTCTCAACGAGAGCGAGCGAGTAAGAATCCCTAGAGAGATGCTTCCAAGTGTTGAACAGACTTTACAGGCAAACTATACCAACCCCCCTCTTCCCTCCTCCCTCAATCTCACTCGACACACTCTCGAAAGCTCTGTCTCACGACCATTCTCTTTCGCACATCCTTCGAAATTGCGTTCTCCATTATCTCCCATTCGAAGCTGGGGTCATTCGCTAGCAGTAGATTCCATTACCATTATAATTGTAGACAAATCTGTACGATGTACTGTGGTGAAATCACCATATTTGAGATTGCACAGAATTACGACCTAACATGGCTTTTTTACTTGTGCAGTATTTTTTTTATTGGCAATCAAGAATTAGCATGACGGTCATGAAGTATCGAATTAAACCGAAGACTCATTGGGAAAGTTTTCTCTTTTTATCTTCTATAGGTAAATCTTATCGAGGCATGCCAGGGATTCGGTTAAAATGCGTCACGAACACAAAGGATAATAAGCTCAGCCAATCGGAACTGATGAGATTCCTGTTAATCACGATTGGGACCATCATTTTCGTGGCGACGATACGACTTTAGAGCTATCTTAACACCCTCCCGGAGGGGCTATTCAAATGCGAATAACGAACGTACACCCGAAAGCACACACAATGGATCGAGAGCTTAGACTCCATAGGCGTGAAAGAATTCCACTGATAGAGGCGAAAAAAGAGCAAAACCGGACCAAAGGAGAAAAGAAAAAAGAAGAGCGAAGGAAGAGCGATCGCGGAAAAGTTGAGAAACCGCGCGAGCGCTCAGCTTGCGGAAAGTTTTCCTCGTTATCCTCGACTCAAGATGAGTGGCCTGGCGCGCATCAAGTATTTCTAGTAATTAAAAACTTCCAGAGAGGCGTCGAAATCTTGCTGAGCTTCAATGAAAAGGCTTTTTAACTGTGTGTGTTAGCACTCATACGTGTGTATGGAATAACGTACAAGTGTATTTCAGTGGTCGTGTATGGGATAGAAATTCCTTCGGTCTGTACTCCCCTCTCGTCGTACACCCGTTTGGTTCATTTGCGAGATTTAACGAGAAGCTCCGTCATCTCTCAGCATCATCTTTTACGATGCAACATATTTATAAGATTTTTCTTTATAAATATACGCTTCGAGTGACTCGTATCAGAAATGCTCGTATTCCGAAAGAAAAAGTATCTTACTGAGCGGAACAGTTGAGAAAGAAAATGCACTCGGTTTCTTCGCAAGTTGAATCCGTTTTGCTATGAAATGTCAGTCGAAAGATCCAAGAAATTTCTCAATTACGTTCACGTGTAGAAGTCCGTATCGTAAACACACATGCATCAAAACGTAGTTGAGTATCATAATAAATATAAAAACGTAATGTATGGCAACCGCTTGAAGTCAAACATCAAAAACGTATTCAAGAAACAGTAGATCATATTAACTACTACATAAAAAACTATTTAAAGATCTAATATTCATAAATATTGTTCAAATAGACGAATGAACCAAAAAATTTTAGAAATTATTTTTTCTGCTTCATGAATTAAAAAATTAAATTGGACACTACAGTGGCACGTTGATAAGATAATCCACGTAAAAGATATTGTTCGATGTTGATATTGACCGATCCCGAAAAATGTTGGCATCGTATCTTCAGAAAAAGATAATAGGGGTAGATCGGAGCAAAAGGTTCGAGATGTTTGGCGAAGCACGAAGAAGAATAGGTAACCGGTAATTGTAGGTTGGCAGAGATTCAATGTAGGTAAACAGAGGATCGCGTAGCTACAAGGCCCAAGCGACACTGCTCCAGAGTTGCGAGGACACGTCCCCAGATAGGACAAGCGTCTCGTATCGCATACTCTACAGTCCGAAAGCCAAGAATCAACGAATGCCACAGAACGTATCCTGACGTGGGAAACGCGTCGCCCCTCTCACTACTTTTGCGCTCCATGGCCTGCGTCGATGCTAGAGCCGAACGTTCCCTCGTTCTGGTGCTTTCCTGCAAATCGTGGACAAAATCCCTGTTCCGAGAAGAAGAGAAAGAAGAAGACAGAGCGAGAGAGAGAGTCTGGCCTATACCGCTTCCCGTTTTCCTTCTTTGGTAAAGGGCCAAGAAACCCCAATCTGCCCAGCAAGTTACTCCTTAAGCTTGTTCCAGATGGACCGAGCCCAACTTCCCGACCAATCCAGTGACGCTACCGTGCACACAACTCTATCCCACTCTTTCTAGTTCTTTCTGTCTTTCTTCTCGTGATACTCTTCAACGTCTAGGTACCTCTTGATACTCAAACTCTTTTCTTTCCTTCTTTCTTTTACCCTCCTCCTCAATTTCAAACCACCGCAGTGCGTTTTCCAGACCAATCGTCTGTGCAGACAACACTGGATGAAACGAACACATATTCCATGGAACCACCAAGTAATTCCATTCTTCAACCATGAAAAGTCATTGCCGATGATCCCTGACGATTGGCAGAATCATTGAATTTTTTTCTTACATCTTATTATTCCGGTGCAGCTTTGCCTTATTGAGCAAGTTTATGAGAAAAACTCGGATCAATGATTCAACTCTGAAACTTTTACTTTGGAAGGCTTTACGAAGGAAGGAAAGAGCGAGCGGAGCAAGTGCGATCGTATGCAATTTATAAGCTAGCCCTTCTAGAAAATTCAGACCGTGTGCACGGGCACATTTAAACGCACACGCCAAACGGTATCAAGTCTGACGCTCTCAAACGTTACACAGAGCTCGAGTGCACGAGGATTGTGGCGTTATCGTGTGGGAAGGAGGTAGCTGCGGCCGCGCTCGCCGCCTATTTCGCGGTCCACTGGTGCCCAGGAATTTGCCAATTGGATTTTCTCTAGCGTATTCCTATCCTGCTTACTCTCTCTTTTCTCTTTCGTCTTCGGTATCTATCACGTTCTCACTTTTCTATCGCTACCTTGCCCCTTCCCGTCCTCCTGTCTTCTTTTTTACCTTCGCTCTCGTTGCCTCCATTCTTTTTCGCTTCACTCTCGCCGAGTGCCGGGATATACTATTAAATGACGAAGAAAGCAAAAAGCTTCCATCATCCTCCGGTAGTTGTCCTGAATGACCATTCTCTTATATCGTACGGTTATCATAGTCGTATCCATATTTTTCTGTATATTTTTTATTCACAACCGAAACCACATTTCGAGATTCCATCGACCATGACCAATATCGAGATCGTGTTTTACAATTGCGGCCTTGGAATATATCCTATTTATGCAAGATGAAATGATAAATTCACTTTCATATTCAAAAATTTCGTAAAAAAATTTCACTTAAACCAGAATTTCTAATATTTTACTAAAATTTTGATTTTTATCATAAGAAAAAGAACTGTAGTGAAAAAACAAGCCAATTCGTTACCCCTTGATATTTTTGTCATTTTTGCATCACGTATCTTGAGGAGATATTCGAGTGAAATCGATAAGGTAAAGAGTGTTCATTCGAAAAGTTATACTACAGAGGCGAAGCTCTCATCTCGATTCGTTTCTCAATCTCGATATCGAATCGAGCCCGAAGGAAAATTTTGTACGGTGCCAGGAGAAAAACTCGATATCGTAAAGTATTCCTCACGCCACCTCTCGAGTAACTCTATTCGAGAGGCATACAGTCACACATGGACAAAGATACACATGTACACGTAACAAAGCTAGTCTCCAAAATTGAACAATTTGAGCAGTCTCGCCGCTGTCGCCTTTTTCCAGCAACCTAATTTCCATCGGAGTATCCTTATTTGAGCCACGCTCGGCAACGCAATGTATCGCATGGACGCACGAAATAAAAGCACATGGAGCGCCCGTCTAGAAAACGAAACCCTCGAATCTCGTCTCAAATTTAAACAAAAGTTCTCCTGAGAAAAAAAAAATCAGATCTTACAAAGCTGCAGTTATCAAAGGACGTTCCTTCTGTCCAACTTGAACAATTTTTTAAAACGTCTTATTATTTCGATTATTCAAGAACCTAAGCTGTCAAAAATCATAAACGAAATTATTTTTGAAAAAAATAATTCGATTTAAGAAATTTAATATTTATTCCGAGTTCACTCAAGTGAGTGCGAATTCTGCCTCTCGAGTAAGAAGTGAACCCGGCGCTGATCGGTTCTAGCGAGGGCTATACTCAGCAGACGGAAATGAAAATAAGTATGAAATCGTAGAAAATCGATATATTTGATAACCATTCTCGTTGAATTCAACGTCTTGTATTCGAACCATAGAGATATACATACGTTTTCTCGACTTTTATATATATGACACAAGTATTAAAGATATGTAAAGCCGGTATCTTGAAAGGTTAGATCGTCCGTACGAGTGCACTCGCGTGTGAATCGATCACTCGGGAAAACTTTGGCCAGGATCTGGGCCTCGTAGACTGTCTTGTCACGTGAGTGCTGCCGGAACGAAGATCGAGTTACCATGTGCCCCACTCTACGGCGATATATCCCTCTTCTGCTCCCTGCCACCATCAAATTTTCAAGTCGACCACTCTAAAAAGTTTTCTCCCGATGACTGGTATAGCTGAGACTCGAAAAAAGAAAAAGGTTCGAGTGAAAGAAAGAAGATTGCCTAACTTCATAAAATCTATGGAACGGACTCTCGAAATTTGCGAAGCTGCGATAGATAAGTAGAAGGTTTCCGACACTATCGCAGGGGCCTCTCGATTTTTTGAAGATTGAACGGCGTTTGTCCATTAGTCGCTCGAGTCTCTTGAATACGCCACGAGAAGATTACGTTGAAAAAAGTTTGAGCTTAGAATTGGGTTACGCTGAAAAAAGTTTGCTATCAGAGCGCACTTTTATTCCAGTCAGGTGGCGTAATAATTTTAGAATGGCCAAAGAACTCCTTCCTCACGGTTATCCAGCGAGAAAGGAAAGGAAGTTACGCGGAAACGTGAGATGGGACGACAGGGGTTGAAAAAAAAAGAAGAAACGCGGCGCAGTAAATAACCGCAAAGGATAGTCTCATATTTTGAAAGGCGGAAGAAGCCTCGGCTCTCGCACAGAACCACATGCCTGCACTTTCAGCTCGCGCTCATCTCTTTTTATTCCCTCTTCCACTCGTATCCTTCGGGTGTATACGGGAGCAGACGTAGGAAGCCCGGAGCGTTAAAGCTACGTATAGTAGCTACTGGGCTACGAGAAAGTGGCCTTTAGCTCCGAACTAGATAATGTAGGTCCGCCCCATTCCGGTATAATATACTTGAGTTCTGAGTGCAAGAGGAATGAAGAGAGGGGAGGAGAGGTCCACACGAAGGCTCGAACTGTTGGCTCGCGCGGAACCATACAAAAGGCATCGCATTATTTAAAGCTCTTACCTTCTATTCTTTGTGCCGGGCATTTTACAAGCCTCTTGCGCTCTTCTCATTCACTTTCTCACTCTCGCATTTTCCTTGTATTCACCGCGAGCTCATCGCTAATAATTCATTGCTTCGCAGCCTATACAAAGGGCATCAGTCCGCCACTCACAGGACAGTACCCTTGCACGTAGATCGAGAAATATGCCTCATCTGTGATATATGTATGTATCAACATGCACATGAATTCCACGCGATCTTTTTTTCCTCATTAGGAACTGACGACTCGCAGGCTAAATACTCGGATACGATGGGTACGAATGAAGCAGATGGAAGGCTCAATCCTTGAAGACGTTGCTGTCCGGTGAATTTTCATTTTTCGTACGTACGTGAACTGGAGATCGTGCGGGTGTACACCCGTGGGCGATCGCTTAGGAGTAAGGTACGTGCTCCTTTAGCGCCTGGCAAACGATATCGACTCGGCAGGTTGTTCTACGCGAGGAATCGCGACTCTAGGCCACTTCAAGATATAACTGCATCCGCGCTTGTGTTACCCCCGTGTCTTCGTACGTGTGTGTACGAGGATGTACGGAGGTACGTATCGCGTGCTGTAATTTACCGTAGCCGGCGAGTACTCTCGATAATTCTGGAACGTGCGATGCATCGAACACGTCCGGTCTGACTGTATGCTTTGTGTATGTTCAGAATGGCGCTCGTGTGGAGTGAAAAGTAGCGTTGCAATACACAGTACTAGCGACACATACGTATTGCCCCGCAACCTGTATCCTGCTCTCGTACGCGACTAGATAAACCTAGTTGCACGATCGGTATGCCGACTATTCGTGATTACGCGCCGTGTGTGCCAGGGGTTTGCGGCAAAGGGCGTCGCTGCCTCTCTTCTCTCTCTCTCTCTCCCCCTTTATAGTCCGATGCGGGACCGCATCGAGTTACACCGACAATATAACGCGCTCCTGTTTGCAAACCCACCCCGTTCCGAATCCACTATTTTATCCACTCCGATCGCGGCCGCACGCCGAGCTGCGCCTCTCGCTACCGAGATCTAACCCGAGGCCCTGACAACAACGAGGTCGCCCTCATTATTTCTTATACCGAGTGATGAAAATCACGTGTGTTCGAGCTTCAAGCTCTCGGCTATATTTTTTTTTCTTTTTTTTTCCATTTCTGACATGCTGGATTGTTGTTAGTAGCGAAACAATGAGAGAAATTTTCAGATTTCTTTTGAAGATTTCTTCTCATCGTCATTTTTTCCAGCATCTTAATTTTTGTCAGCAGACTCGCTTTTTTTTCTTCCGAGTATTACGTTGAATGTATATTTAATACATTTTTCTCTCACATCATACCTGTGTTATCGCGATTGTACAAAAGCACGTGGGTCTCGGGTGAAACATTTGGCGACTACTCGCTCCTGTGTCCCCAGAGCAATAAACGTTTATTCAGTGATTAAGAATTAATAGAGACTAATAGTTTTATCGGCGGACTATTAAATCCCGCGACAGAAAAAGAGGAAAAAAGTAGAACGTGAGGAGAAAAGTTTAGGGGTCGTTGTGTGAATATAAACTTGGGGCTACTAAAGCAGGTGTTGAAGCGAAAGTTTGAAGAAACTTTGTGCATAAAAAAACCACGAAATCGTGAAAAAAGGTATCCGGGTAGTCTATATCGGATCCATAACCAATCGAAAAGATGCAATTAATAGATACAAAGAAGAGACTAGAGCTTACGATATATTAATAAAAAATCAAAACTTCCTGACAAAAGCAATCAATTATCTGTTTTCGTTTCCACAACATCTGACACTTCTCAATTTCTACTTTTTGACAGATCCACACGAATGCACGTCGATATGTTGAGAAAGAATAAGTATGCCATCGCTTTTTCAATAACTTGCATGAAAAATAAAAGAGCGACATTGAACGAAAAAAAAAGAGGAAAATCATGAGAAATTCACATTTCTGTGCAGCTGTAACAAGGGAATGTAAAATTCTGGTTGAGTGTTCATTGGCAGTAGGAAAGGGCGTCTCTCTGTTTTTAATTCATTTTTTACTGGCAAGCCCTTGTCCGGAGGGACACGTACCGAGGCATCCGTGCCGAGTGACTCGACGAGTGTGCAATCTGCGTGAGCGCGCGGCCCGTTCGGAATGAGCAAAAAGAATCAATGAACGAAAAGTCGAGACGAGCCCGAGTGGGCTCAGAGGGAGCAGGATGGAGATAAGAGGAAAACCGTGAGAGAAAAGGATGAAGAGGAGCCGCTCTCGGTGAGCGCGAGATGGAAAATTTTAGATGGGGAGAAAAGAGCAGCGGCGCGCTGCTGTATGCCACCCGCAGTTTCTCTATTTCCTTCATTAACTCTGCTTCAACGGCGTGCACGAGTGCGAGAGAGCGCAAGCCGCGTAACTTTTAATTGGAAGTAGTGGGAGGCGTCGAGGCTCATTTCCCGGCAGGCCTCCCCATACCCTGTTCACTCCACCCTATCCAATATGTACTTCTTTATATAAATATGTATATGCCATGTGCACGTATATCTTTATATCTGCGCTACTCTCGCCCCGCCGTACCAACAGAATTCGGTCCCGCGTCTTGGGAGAGGTCAGTTAATTCGTCGCAATATTCCACGAATTCCGGTATGCGACATGCACATACACAGAATCACGCTGTGTATCTGTAAACGTGCATATAAAACATTTATGTCGTGATGCTACTGGCGTGATTTTCACTCCCTTGGGCATCACTTGCCCGAAAGGCAGTCAACGTTTTAGTCGGTCGTATAAATTCTTACTGAGATATTTGTTGCACGTCTAATGCAAGAATTTATTGAAATTAAGTTGAGATTAAGTTTTCAGTGGATTGAGTTCGTATTTGGTCAGACGATAAAGAGCGTCGACGAAATAAAGTGTAGACCAAATAAATTGCTGAATTTTAGTCAAATATATAATGCTCGTAATTAAAAATAAAAGATGTTTTCTCAGCGTTTGAATGCCTGCATACGGCATTTGAAACAATACAAATACAAAAACAAAAATTCGGAAACCTATTTCATAATCAGACATGGAGTAACGAAACCTCGAGTCCCTGTGTCAGCTGTTAAAGGATCCTGAAAAGAGTGCAGATGAGAAGACAGAGACGAACCAGTGATAAAAGGAGAGAAAAAAAGCTCGCGGCCACGGAAACTGTTTAATTCGGCAGGGTAACTTTGGGGAATAAAAAGCTTCCTCATGCATTATGAATAATGGAATTTAAATAACCAGCTATCCCCGCGAGAGTCTGTGGACCACGAGTGGGTGCCGGATTCAGTCGACGGTGAATATGCACCAACGACACCAGGAAAGAAGAGAAACGGACAGCGCACACGTGTACACGGGTGTGTACATGCGCCGTAGAGCGAACAACCAAAAGACCGGAGGAGAAATGGAGAATGGACGAGGTAAAAGGAGAGAAAGAAAGAGGGAGCAGCCCCGGTACCGTAACTAGTGTTATGTTCCCATTGTTAATTGGCCAGTGTTCTCGTTTTGCTGTGTACCCGCGAGAGATGGTGCATGTACCAAAAGAGAGAAAGAGGATACGTTCGAAGTACCCACTGCTCTAGGTCGCCGAGGTATATTCACTCTGTAAATTAATTAGAAATAGCATAATAGGTTCGGCGGTGCGAAGTCGGAACGTACAGCACCCGATCCAGGTGCAGAGTGAACGGTTCACCAGAGCGCATTTTCTCGGTTTCTCTTCATTTTCCTTTTCTCTGAATTCACTGTGCAAGATGAAGTTCTCATAGTGATGCCAGGTAGTAACGTGTGTTGGTCAAGTAAGATATAGCGATGCTTTTAATAACATGGGTATCCAACCGGCTATCTATATCACCAGGACAACTACCGGACTTGTACACTGGCAGCTGACCCAGGCTGCTCACTAGCCCGGGAGGTATTAACGACTGTGCGAGTAAACTCTGCACCTACAATGTATAGCAACCTCGTTGCGAAACTATCCAGGCGCGTGTGTATAAGAGCCTGTGGCCATTCACTCTTCGAGCATCGGAAAAGAGACTCGAGGGCCTCTTAGTCCCTTCGTAGGTGAAACGTCTACCGGGTTGCCCCGACGAACTGGCCACGAAGCTTTCCCATTCGGCCTCGAGGGCCGAGAGCAGTCTCCGCGCGAACATCGCCTCTCGAAAGTTCGAAGCCTCCAGCAAAATCCGTTTCTCGCATTCCTAGAACGCGAATTTCGTTCGCCGGCATCACACCGACACTCGTCCGCTACGTGGCAACGTACAATCGTGCATCTCGTAAAAACTATCGGGACGAAACACATCCGAGTCGAGCATAACACGATCTTGGTATCTGTTTCCCTCTGTGCCTCCTTTTATCTCATCTCGCAGTAAAGAAGGCTCGCGAGATAGTTGCTGATGTGTCGGTTTTTTCACATGCCGGGAAGCTTCGATTCTCCTTGGGGATCTCGAAATGAAGCTGAATATGAAAATGTTCTATACGCTTCGTTCTACATGGTAATGCACCGGCGTATATCCGTGCACACACGTATACATATAAGCATATTATAGATTATATGGTGTGCAGTCCCGAGAGACTTCAGGTAGCGAAACGCACGTGGAAAAGGAGTACACGTTATGCATCGTAAAACGAAATATGCAATAACAGGTTGGTGGACTCGTGAGGGGAGTCAAGGGGGTCTGAGAGATGCATGTAGATGCGACGTGGAAAAAGAAGAGGAGGGAAAGAGAAAGATGGAAGAGATGCGGTGAGTTCACGGCGTGGCGCGCGAGCCCAGAGAGGTAATATCGTAATCGAGGATTCGTCTGCGCGCTTCCCAAATCCTCGAGGCATTCCCGAAATAACCGGATTCTCCAATGTTATATCTTCCTATATCTCGACTAACGAAAGAGCTTGCATCGAAGCACATATACCAAGAAGAATAGTATGTGCAGACTTTACACTATATATAATATTTATAGGTGTGCTTATAAATATAATAATAACAGAGTAAAGGGAGCTTTCTTCTCGTGTCAAATCTCTCGAGGTAGCTATAATTCCGTTACCAGAAAACCCGATAAAATCCCGCTAATGTAATCAGGCTCCACACGGTTGATTAACCTCGAGGTTCTGCCGTCCCAGTGCAAATCTCGCGGGGGAAACGTGCTGCTTTCTCAAAGAAGTATAAACGAATATATAAATTTATGCAGCCGGAGACACGGCCCGGGAGAAAAGTTGGATCTGGTAATACAGACATAGAACACAGAAATCATTATACCCGAATATAATTTGCCAAGGGTGCTACTGATACTAGCTTTTGTATTCACCAGGCAATGGGAATCCCTCTATCGATGTGTATTTTTCCGGAGAGACAGATAGTGAGAGAAAGGAAGAGCGATAGCTAAAGACAACGCCCTGAGACAAGATAAAGAGGAAAAGGATGAAGATACAAACGCGACGATCTAGGCTACAAAGAACAAGAGTGTGAGGATAGAGATAGGAGAAACGTGAGCGAACGCAGGGCTAGCGCGGTCTCGCATGGAGCCTTAGGGCGATAAATTATTCCAGTCATGAAAGACGAAAATGCTCGAAGCTCTGTGAACGCCACGTGTGTCTGTTTCGAAACTGGCCGTTTCCCCTGCTCGGGTAGTATCGATTACCGGCTTTGCCCATTCGAAGGAAAATAGATAGCGAAAAGAAAACGAAAGATGAAGAAGGAAATAGAACCAGCTATTCACTTTTTCAAATGACCTTCTTTGCATCTTTCTCGATTTTGGTTGAATTTGCAACTGAAATCTTAGTTGGTTTACAGTTGGTATTCATCAGCAAATATCATGCTGGCATAGCCTTTAGACAACACAGAAGTCGATGACTAACTTACCAGAAGAAGTACACAGAATAAAGCTGCAGTTAGCGGACACAAACATAAAGCATCTTCTCAAAGTCTTTGACGAAACTACTATTTACGTTTACGACTTCCAAATCGAGTAAAGCACATAGTTGTGGACATGGTCTAGGTGGTGGTAGTCACCCACCCTATGTTCGACCCACACATACTCTTCAGTGATACTCAAATTCGTGTGAAAGACATATACATATATTTAGACAATGAAATAAAGTAATACGACAAGTAGTAAGAAAAAAAGGGGAGAACGTTAAGAGAGACCGGAGCAAAAGTTAAGAAAGAAAAGAGAAGACGGAAAGCAAAGGAAAGACTTGGTCATAGGATGGAAAGGAACCAGGGAAAGGATTTTTTGGTCGTACGCTCGTGACAGAGCCACCCCGACTCGAGAACAAGATTCAAGCGGAAAGTTTTGCGAGTTAATGGTGCGGAGGTAATGCCGTGGCCGCAACAGCAACAGCCACTGGCATCTACGTTTCTCTGTCGCGTTCTCGTTTCTCCCTGTCGAGTGGTCTCTTTCTTCCCCGTAGATTTTCGCGAGCGGAATTTTTTCTGTCTTCGTTCGAGACAGAAACCAACCTCTCATCTCTATGATCACGATGTGTCTTTTCTCTCCTTGTTGCTCGTTCTCGCTTTCGTTTCTGTCCTTCTCGTTTTCATCCCCCTTGAAACAACGAACGAGTGGTTGGTCGCAACCTTTTTTTATGTGTGCTTCACATCAAGAACAGTTGCTAACAACTGCGTCAAACACAGGAAAAAATCACGTGGTATAAGAATACCATTGCAGAATGGCTGACTCTTTGCTGTTTCTACTTCCTGGCCATCTTCGATGTACACTGCTCTCCATTTCATCCGCAAAGCTTGCTAGTTAACTTGGACGTCTGCGAAATTTTCAATTCGGAATCTATGATAACGAAGGCAATGAATCATAATTATTTGTGATCCTCTTTTGCCAACGTTTTACTCATTGCGCACATTGAAATTATTTGTTATCGATCACAATCATTCTGAGTTGCATTTTTGTTTCGGGAACTAAGAGTCCTGAATGAAATATAACTTACATAAAATTCAATTCCGGTTTTCTTATGGTTCCTGCAAGCGTTCAATTCGTTCTAGAAGCCCGCAGTGATTTTCTTCCAACGTTAAAACTTCTCACGTAATCTATTCGATCTCAGTCACTTGATTGCCTCGTAAAACGCTCGAAGGTCGACGCCAACCGTTACTATCGGTTGACTAAACGGTAACCGTTAATGGAATCGAGTTCAGTTCTCATCGTCACTCTCCTTCACATTTTATCCGGAAGCAGACAGAATGCTTCGATCTTATGTCGCAATCAGCCATTATTTTACGACGATCAATCAACCATTTCGATTAATGCAAGTCGAGTACCGAGTTGCCGAAAGATAATAATGGCAGATTTCAAGCTTATTTTTTAATAGGTGCCAAAACATCTTTGGTAGTATACAACTAGATTATTACACAGCATCGAAGCAGTATCCAACGGTCATTTATAAACTAGGTTGTTGATTATTAGACTCTGGCGAGTTGAACCGCTGCTTTACTACTTCTTCTCTTATGCGCTAAGATGATGGTCACTATTACCTTAACGATGCTTCTACCCTTTCCAGCCTCTTAGTTGATAATTGCTTGGAGATATCTAGAAGCAGGTCGCGTGGTTTTGTGGGTGATGAACGTGGAATGGCAAATGTGTATGTGCAGAAGTGTTTCTCGTCCCATGTTTCGTACCACCCTACCAGCAGTATCTCCAGACGGCGTTATTGCCAGGGTGGACGAGACACTCGCCGCTCCCCGTTTCGTGGTGGTTATCGTTATGGGTTTGCGGCATTAAGATGTACACCACGATCTTCCCGCCACCATCGTCTCCATTGCACCATTGCGAAGCTATTGTGAACTTGAGATCGGAAGGCTAGTGTCTCTATACAATATCCTTGGCTTTATACATTTTCTGTTCTACCTGGAGAATTTAACTACTTTCCCTCACTACTAAGCGACTTTAGCTATACGATACATTAAATTTTTCTTATTGAGTTACGTTGTTAATACACGTTTGGACATTTCTCAATTTATCGGAATGCCTTATTTTAAAGTGGCAATTCTGGAAATTTCAGGTTTATGATTATGATTATGAGAAATGAAAACCGCAAATGTCAAAACCACAAAGAATATAATTTGGGACCGGTGTCTAAAAAGAAGCCTAACTCGACACAGAATTTGCCTCGTCCGTCTCAAGTCGTCGAGATGGTTTACGGCTCGTCGCAACTTGGTGAAATTTAAGAGCGCATTTAAAACTGGTTTGGCGCGTTGCCCTACGCCTCTCTTGAAACTATTCTCTTTTGTCCTATGGTCTTTCTTTCACTTGCTTTACTCTGGTAGGATAAGAGAGAACACCGTGAGATTCTAACGTAAGCTTATCATTCAAAAATTCTTGGAAAGCTTTAGATGGATTTACCTCCAAAAGCCACTGTTCCTTTGGTTAAATGTTAGAATGACACTATACATAAACTGTATTAATGTAATAGGAATTAGTATTGAAATATCTACAATTGACTTTTTTAAATTGCAGTCATCGACGCAACGAGATACAACTTTAAAATTGTCGAGCTGTTTGAACTCCGGGAATATCATTAGAATATTGCTTAATTGATTACAAAGTTGATACACTCCACGAAATAAAGAAATTAATTAAATATATAATTATACAAAACAGTTGATGAATTATTTCCTCTACAGTATGCTGTAAAATAAAGAGCGAGGTTCAGCGAATTTACCGCCAATGCCGCATTATTGAAAATGGTTTTTTTGAAAAGCAATCTCGGTAATCGGTCTTCTGACGATGCCAATCATTATTTGCTAAGGTAGGTAAAAAAAATTAACAGTATAGTAATGATAGAACTAAGATTGGAGAAGAAGAAGAAAACTAAGGTGAAGAGTGAAGAGAAATAAAGTAAAAACTTCGAAGCGAAATGAAGAATGGAAGTCAATGCAGTCCTACCCAACCACTTCGAATGATAATCACTTTTAAGAGACTCGATTTCAGTTCTATCTTAGCCGTAAAGCCTTCTACCTCTCTGAGTAAATTTCCGTACCGCTAGGTCGAACATCAGCAGGCATCGACCTTCCTCCTCGACCCGCGCAATGCCCTCTCTCCACTACAAATTCTCCTCTCTCTCTCTCTTTCCAATCTGCCCATCTCTCGCCTACCAATCGCCACTATAGCGCTACGAGTAATAATGCCGCATTCTCTGTGTCCAGACGACTTCTCATCTCACCCCTGCCTCCGTTATTCTTGGCTGCCGCTACCCATCATCAAGAACCCCCAATAAGGAGAATCCACCTCCTCCCTGCCGCCCCCACATTGATTGGAGTACCAATCAATGTGGCATTCAACTGGCTGAGCTGAAACTTTAGAAAATTAACTATTCACTACCTGGAAATGGTTATTCAGAGGCCCAGAAGATTGATGAAGAATGTAAGCAGATTTCAGAAGCATGAATAGCAGAAGAAAATGGTGAAATAACGTTCCTCAAAATGACAACCCTCTAAGTACATGCAAATAGCACAATTCAATTTTTCATTCCGTCTATGTTGATGAATCGATGATAGAGGAAATAAAATGGAAACATCCGGGGAGAAATAACGAAAATGGAAAAACTCCCAAAAGTTGGTGGGAAATTTGTATCTGTGTTGTCATTTATTCAGAGATTAGTTGGTTGTGCAATTTGAGGAGGCAAAGCTCTTCTAGGAATTCAGGCTAATCTTTTTCTCTCAGCTCGTCGATCTATCTTCCTCGATGATCTCCGATGATGTTTAATCCTCTTCGAAAGTAGAACGAAGCTTGGATGGATGTTCCGCTCACAAGCGACACAATCACTGTTGAGTGTTCTCACGTGGTAGTCATGTTGAATTGTAGGGAACAATTGTATTTACGATTGTCGCACACAGTCAGCGGTGGAAAGGGCTTAAGATAGCGGCGAGGGGGGATCTGTATGCCGGATTTATACGATGTTTACACTGAAGCAATGCTGCACTACTAATACGGCTTTCCGGTGAACGCTCACTAGCGCGCGCATATGGTCGACGTCCGGGAATTTCCTTTACTACTAACGCTCGCTACTCTCGAGAGTCTAGAGAATCCGGAAATTTACTCGCGTTCGAAAGTGAAACTTTTGTTTGTACGCCAAAATCCCTGTACGGATAATCCTGAATATTACAGTAGCGCGCGTTAAATGGGTGTTCAAGGCGGCTTTGCACATTGAGTGAGTGTCATCTCCCAATGGGCGTTTTTAACGTCCACTTTCTTTACTTAACCCCCCACAAGATAATCCGTCAATTGAGCATTTTACCAACCAACAGCTTCGGTGATTGTGAAACATTCTATTAAAAACGACTTTGTCTTGCGTAATCAAGGCTTAAAATACGTCTGCTTCGCAGTGTTATTAAAAGTTCTATATTGCCATCACCATCCATGTTATATTAAGTTTAAACGCACTTACATTTATAAAACTAATTCACTTTGTCTTCAATCATCAAAATTGAAATACATACGTACGGTGAAATGATTGCATTCGTTTGAATTTTTCGCGTTCGTTTAAAGACCATTCTTTTTTTACAACTCTCTCGTCCATAAATTAACCCGGTCCAGCATCGATCACAATGTTCTATTTCAAACATTGGTGTTTTTGCAGAGCGGCGTTCGATTCAATTCGCGGATGCGGTAAGTCGGTATATCTTCTGAAGTGTCATGCGCGGCTCGTAATGGATGGCGGCTGTACCCTTACCGAAAGAAAGGCCGTGCCAAGAACCTGCCTCTTGATTCCACCCATCCACCCACAAGCCTACCTCTACCTCCAATCTTTCCTTTTCTTTCTTATCGCGTATTCTCTCATTCTATTTCACAGCAGTATCCAAGTCTACTACCGCACCATTGTGATTTTGATCTCTTCTATTTTGCCTGTTAACAACTATGAACGCCCAACAAGACTCGTTTCTTATGACGACACTCAACAACCTAATCGAAATAGATGAAATTAATTTTAAAAAAACGTAATCAATCGCAATCATAAGATATTGATATATTTTAAGAAATCTTTACTATTCGAATTCCAATAGATAATTCTCAGGTTTGCAGAGTGGAATGAAGAGAGCGAAAAACTGTGAGAACTAAAGTGCCAAAGCCTTTCGAATCTGTTTTATGTGTTCCTGGAACGATAGTGAAGAGGTGAGACATTTTAGGTTTGCTAGAATGAACACACGATGCTCGACTTCCGGCATACAGTGAGAGGAAAAGAACCACGGGACTCACATTATTCTTGTCGAAAATTTTAACGAGGTCGCTTCAGCTGAAACTGACATTTGTTTTTTTTGTTGTGGTATGATTGTGTATAGATGAGTATTCCCCCGAACTCTTGTTACCGCTTCCGTTTAATGTACTGAGGTAGAGACTCTTTTGTCATCGTTTAATTATCCTATTTAACGGATTCTGCACATGTACTGTGTTCACTCTAAGCGTGATTGAATTCTGATTCCAAATAAGAGAACGTTCCTGCATGAGTATTTCAAAAATGAAACTAGTCTCAAAGCGATCCAGCCACGAGAAATAAATTTCGAATACCTTCAAAAGCATTATCGCATATAGAAAATATTTATAACATTCCATACAGGAATTTGTATCCATGTGTATATACGTATATATCACAGTAGCGGATAACGATAAAGGGAAAAATGAGAGAAAGAGTAAAAAAGCTTTCGAACCGGAAACGAACGAGCACGTAAGCGCCCGGAAGAAATGTACGCGCGATCGCTCGACTCGCGAACACATACCTCGCGGCGCGCGCCCGACGATGAGGATATTCATAACGCGCGAACGCCCACGCCCGCTCGTGTGTGCACGACTCTGTGCTCTTTCATAAAACGTGCGAGGACGGAAGCGGAAGGTAAGGAGATGTCTTTCTGTGTCTCTCTCCCACCCTCTCCTCTTCGTATATTTCCAATTTTTTTAACACTTTTTCGTGTGCTTCTCTTCTGTTCGCAAGATTTCTACGCGAAACGAGGGCAGCCGAGTAAATTCCAGCAGAGAGTCTGCCTTCACGGCTGGGCGAGAATCGAACCGGAAATTCGTCTTTCCGTCTTTGGTGCAGCGGAGAAAAAAAGAAAAGTGAAAAATACGCGATGAAGATGGAGGAAAAGATTGAGGAAGGCAAAAAGGATGTGTGGGGTAGAGATCCTTCAAAAATTGTGTAGCTCGCTTGATGTGCAAAAACAATTTCTAGAATTCTGTATGCAATCGTATGACTTCAATATTTCAATTAACTTCTATTCATGTTTCCATTAGAATAGTAATCAAAAGTTATATTTTCCGCAGTTTTCTTGTACCCTCCAGCGAATACGATACAAATTAGGAAGTAAGTTGATTCCAGACGCAATCTGGCGGTAAAGAGTAGAACTAGTGGTAAGTAGGAAAATTATAATTTTATAATAAATCCAGTACGAGCAGAGGTTAGAACTAACGAGAAAGGTTATTTCGACTAAATATTCCAATCGTTATCCATTGAAGGGAGCCTTGCCAGCTCAAAGATATTGCCTAATATCTGAGCTTCCGCCTGGACGATTAATGATCCGAGACTGCCAGAAACTGTATCTCAAAGCTCTCCACTGAGTGGTCAACGACTATACCGAGTATACATTTTCCGCAGCAATCGTCTCCCTCCGTCATGCCTCGGTTCTCGAGTCGCTCTCGTCGAGTAATCCGGATGAGTATAAACGAACGAGAGAGATGGACGATGAGACAAAGCCAAGGACATTTAGGTGAAGGGACAGAGGAAAAGGGAGGAAGGGAATGAGAGAGGGTACATCAATCCTCTGGGTTGTCGGGCATCCCTGAGTTACCGCGCGCGCGGAAATTCTCGGTGATTGTCCAACCCTCAACACCGAGCTCACTCTCGAAGCCTCTTTAACCTCGTCTTCCCACTCGCTCCCTCGGCTTGATGTCTCTCCATATACATGCATAAGGATGTTGTATATATGCAGTTCAAGTTGAGAGAACGAGAAGCTGGGTAGGATCGATAGTCTGGCATCATTGGACGCCTCGGTGCTCTCGAGATATACCTACTACCCCCTTGCTAGGCTGATGTCACCATAGTATATAGGAAACAAGGCTACTGGGAGCTACGATGTTCCACATCAGCCAAGTTCCACGAATATACATATGTGCAGTCAGTCAAGATTTCCTCTGTCCCTCTCTCCATCTCTATCGACTGGGTTCGTTCTACAGTTCTCTTGCCACCTTGGCATAAGCAGCCAGGACTCGGAGCAAGGATTAGCATGAATGGCCATCGTCTGGGTCGGCCGAGATAGCAAGCAGAGGGTGAAATGAGAGAAACCCCGTTATTATTGTACAGACAAAATTAATCGCATCAATTGAGGATTAAGCCCTCATGATAGCGCTGCTGGAAGTGAGTGTCTCATAGTGTGAATGATCTATTGAACATTTTTGAAACTTTAACTAGTTCACAGGCGAAGTAGTGAGTTTCGGTATACTCCAAGATACTGAAGAGTACATCACAGATAGCATGTGGCTGTTTCAGCGCATTGAGGTTCCTCCCATACAAAGGAACATAAGTCTTGGTGTATGAGCACATAGAAGGATAAATATAAATAGAACTTCAGCGAAAGGTGGAGAACCGGATATACAGTACGGCCACATGTTCCAACAGATATCGGGAGAGCTCCGTTGATACATCCTCCCTGACATGCTGCAGGTTCTGCTTTCTGCCTATCGAACGTCCGTTATGCATACGTATATGGCAAAGCCGAGTAATGGAGCATGTATTATTCAACGATATCCCACAGCGTGCATGTCCAGCCCCGCGTATTCCACATATATTGATGTGGCAACGCCGTAATTGCGAATATATACACTTACTTCGTTGGAAAATCAGAGGGTTATTATGGATATTTGGATGAGGGAGAAAGAGGAAATAGATACACGATGCGTGTTGGACAGTCGCATATATACGGAACATATATCCCCGAGAGCAAATCCCTTTTTTCACTGGCGGTCCATGTATATCGAATAGCATATCTGTATATCGTCGCTAACTTCGTCTTCGTCTAGAAGCTCTCTCGCGAGAGTTGTACCTCCTCGCGACCGTGGTGTGCTAACGTTGCGCATACCCGAACATCCGATGCTACCCCTGCGCCGGGTACTTGCTTCATCGTGGGACAGTGACAAATCGGATGTACTCCCAGCAGCGCCGTCGAGGCGTGTTTCGCGCTTTGTTTACCATTTGTCGAGTTACAGCAGCGACATCATTTTTCTCCTGATGCAAAATGCTCCAGCGAGGAGAACGGGTGGAAAGAGTTCGTGAGATTCTCGCTCCGCCTAAAACACTCTGCATATGCATTCTCCGCGAACTTTGCTACGTATATCGTACTCCTACGCGTGAAAAGCTTCAGGATTTTTTGTTTCTGTTTGTCCCTTTCTTTTTTATTTTCTCTTTTTTCCTCTGTCAAATGTTCCACGGCGACTCACCGTGGCGGGTCAGCAGCATCGAGACGAAAACAAATAAAATTTGTAGAGTCCTCCGTGGTGCGAGCGAGATGTATCGATGCGCGAGCATCTTCATCATTTACAACTAGTGACATGCCGGGATTCTAGCTGGCTTCCATTTTACCCTCCGTGCTCCGATCTCCGCGCAACCCTTCCTACCCACACACGCCCTGCAGCGAGAATGGCTGAGGGGGAGAAAAGAGAATTTTTTTAACAGCGTGATGGATACCGATCGACCTGGGTGGGCCAAAACAACAGAGCTGAATATTGGATAAATCGGAAATGGAGTTGTGCCAACGGGAGCCAAAAGAGCAGTGCACGGGGGCTGAAAGAATATTCAACGAAGTTGCGAGTTCCACGAATGCATTTTTCGCTCGCCTTTTTTTACTCGACAAAACGGGACAAAAATGGATGAACAAGTGTACCCAGTCGAATACAATTTTTACCTAGACTTTCAATAACAGAGTGACAACTTGTTTCTTTTTTTGCGTTTTGTTTTTTATTATTTTTTTTCTTTTTTCAAAATCTGTTGCGAAACTTGTGAACACACTTTTTGTTACTATTTTTGCATTTTTGAGTGATCCAAAATGTCTGAGCACCGAGCATGAAAAAGATTTAATGAATTTTAATGAACTAATGAGGCTACCTGATGGTTGAAAATCGCTACCATCAGAGATGTAAATTCTCCTGTAAATTATACCGTACAGCAGCGGCGAGACTTGTGAATCCATCGTTCTGGTTTGATATTACGTATACAGCCGCAGTAACCGGTAACGTACGGAAAATGCAACATTCAATGATCTGAGAGATGGAGCGAAGGCGATGCCATATATGATGCGGTGCACGCTTGCTCCGTATCGTTCGTTACCTTCAGCCACGTAATTAGATAGTCTACGGGTGGTCGATTCCCAAAGTACCAGACACTGCATAATACACATCCACTGAATTCGCGCCCGTTACGATTCTAGTTTGACGTTCGGGATTATTCCGGCCGATGAAGCACGGAGGAATTGGAAGCATCAGCATCACACCGCATTGATGCTGAATTTGAGATTTTCTCTTTCGGTATCGAGGAAACCCAATTAGGAATGCGCTTTGTATTGTTGGTGAAATAAGAGCCACGCTCCAATATCAAATCACGTCCCAAATGCACTCACGTTAAAACAAAAGGAATTGCGATTGAGGAAGAATCAAATGTTTCATGATTTATACTTTGAGAGGACCGGAGTCTAAATTTTCTGCGAGATGGAGGAAAAATTATTGGAATTCCTCGTTATTTGATGGCTCTTTTGATCGTTCTTCATGAGATGAAAATGGACGATTATACAGTCACAGACACAAGTAGATTTAATTTTCATGCACGCGCCAGGGCAAGCGGAGCGGCAACGTTTTCGAGAACCGTATGATAGTCGGGAGCAGAGAGACACGCGCGACGATTTCAAGTGCCCGTGACGATGAAGGGACGACCATTCACGGGTCAATAACCGACCGCAGCTATTATGCAGATGTAATTTGGACGGCAAACACACTACGGATAGTCCGATTCTCGTACGACTGGCAGCACCACCCACCATTCTTCTTCCGGCCTAGCGCTCTGTTCACCCGTTTTCAGTTAACTCGCGAGCCCGCTGAACACGTCTGCCCTACCCTTTCGCCCTTGCCGTTGTATCTATCTACCCAGTACCGCAGCAACACCCAGTCTGCGAAACTCTGGCTCAATCCCAATGTGGACTTTAACTGCACATCACTACGTCAGGAAGTCTCCTCCCTCTTGACCCCAAAAAACTAGCTTTTAATTAATCAAGTTCCTCGTGGCGACAACTATCCTAATTTTTTCGAATTAATCTCATGAGCTCCTCGTACGACGCAAAAACATCATAATTCGAAACTTAACCTAATTGATCATGCACAATTATTTTCTACATTCATTTGTTAACAGGAAATCTTGGCAAACATATTTTATGTTATACGTCCAACATCGTGCGGTATCACTGCATTGATGTTAGAAGTACTGTAATAACGTTGTAATTTATAGTAAAAATAAATTAATTATGAGATGTACGTATTATCTTTGAGTTAACAACGAGAACCGACTTGACGATTTCCTACCCTCGAGCTTTTTACGAATGTGAACGACATATCGGTTAAAAAATTAGTGAGCGAGCGTATACCATGTTCCGGTTCATGCATAATATGCCCGGAGTCTTGTTGTTCGACATAAGCACCTCGTCACGGTGATTAAAACTTCGCCTTAAAAAGAGAGGGAACGGGCGTGAGAGAAAAAGGGGAAAACGAGTAAAAGTGAACGATAGTTGGGCACAAACGAGAGCAGCGATAAAGGTTTACAATTTTGCCTTGCATAATTATCGGCTAAGAAGATCTTTATGGGATCCGAGGTCGTAAAGCGGCAGAAAACTGAAAACTCGCTCTCTCGCTTCTCTCTCGACCAAGCTTCTATTTCGTATCAGTCTTTAAAGCTCGAGCAAAGTCGTGAATTTCTCTCTCTTTTTTCCTCCAACGTTTCGTGAGCGTACGTAGGCGAAGAATTTTTTTCCCGGCGTTGTGTACGCTACGCCCACTGAGACAATTACCCTTTTTATTGTTTATGACCCTTTTGGGCTCGGCCCAAGTTTTTTAGCGAGATTCGACGACTTAAAATACACGATAATTGCTCGAGCTATAAAGACGTTAACCGACATTTAAAAGCGGTGCTTTTGAGACATTCCCTGTTGTTCAGCTCGAATCTGAGGGCACGACAGAGCTTTGTCACTCGTATACATCGCCCATACGTGCGACACGCTACACTCGGAACAATAATCCAGCAATCTAACTCCGGACATGCCGCATACCAATTGCTGCACTGAAGTCCGAATTAACCGTACAATTTTTTTTCTTATTACGGTAAAACGTTGTAATTCTTTACGACCTTTTTTCTTCCTTCTCACCGTTTCATAATTAAAATACTCGAAAATCTTTGACAACTAATTTTCCTAAGAAGTTTTTCCACTTTTATCTCAACAGCACAAATAAGCCATTAAATTTTCCTGAACTGCAGAACGTACGATTTAGTTATATTTTTTTCTCGCGCTATATTGTTGTTTGTGTGACGCGTACAAGAAAGTGAATTAACTGTGAAAGCGCGATAAGACGGCAGTAATGTAACGGGCGCAAAGTCCACGAGAACGGGAGATTGAAGCTGCGAAAAGGCCGAGAAGAAACATAGAGAGAAAGGGAGAGAGAGAGAGAGAGAGAAATAAGAGAATGCGAAGGAGCGAAGTAGGCAAGAGGGTTGACTCTGGCTTTTGCGCGCAGTTCATTTTTATTCCAACTCTTGAGCCGGAGCCAAGGGCATGAATTTCGAAAGTCGCCTCCTGGCGCTTGAAAGAGAACTGAGGGCCGAGGGAGAGCCCAAACGAAACGAAGTGTCTCTGCGTACACACACGTGGCACACATACACACGCGATGTAGGACGAAGAATAATGCAAGAGCGTATATGAGAAAGCAAAATAGAGAAATATAGAGAGAGCAAGAGAGAGAGAGAGAGGCATTTGACTGGAAGCGCGGCAGTTTCCTCGGTATGAAAAGATATGTGCCAGCCAGAGCTACCTCATATCGTAGGCGTTATATCGACTGGATAAACCGCGAGAGTTTGGGCTCGTATTATGGAGGTAAACGTCAGATCTCACGAGCAGCCACATGGCTCTGGACTACCGAACCGTTCTCGATCTTCTTTCCGCACACCACCTTCTGGCCTCACTTTTCTCCGCGTCTTTGCCTCTTTGATCGACCGCTTCGTCGAATGCTCTTTCGCTCGAGCACCGAGATGTAAAACTATATTTAACTCCACCGAGAGAGCGTTGCGAGAGACTTTGCGCGATAATCCAAAATCTTGAATCAGCCAAGTGTGTGTATAGGGGAAGGAAAGAAAAAAGTAACTACGGAGATAGAATTTTCACGCGCGCTCACGAATACACTTTTTTATATTGGCGCAGAGATAGCGAGGCAAGAGGGACCACATAAAAAAATATCATATTCTTAATCCTATTCAGTGCTAATATATTTTCCAGAATAAGCGACGGCGCGACTGTGAAGAGACCGAACTCCGAGCGAGGAAACTTCAATTTAATCTTCAAGCAAGGCGATAAATATGCGTCTCTTGAATTTAAAAGAAATACACAACAGAGCTCTCTCGCGAAAAGTAAATGCGAGACTGCCGACATTAGCGAAAATTATACGGACTGGTGTGCGTAAGCTCGGGAGAGTGTCCCGGGATGAGAAATAAGCGAGGAAGGGAGCAGAGAAAATTGAATGGGTTTGTATATTAGCGTGTATACATGAGAATATCCTTCCAGTAAAAGGAAGGTATAAGAGATAGTTAGAGACATCGCTTTATTAGGTTAAAGTTGTCCGGGAATGGGCTCAGGGGGTGACAAAATATTCTTCGAGATTAACGCCGTTTCTTGCGCTCCCCGTTGCAGATCTTAACGATAATCTCGAATATCTTCGCCGTGAGAAGTCAAGATTTAGTAGCTGTGTTATACGCTCGACGCGAAAAGAGCAAAAGAGAATGAAATATATGGAGAATAGGCGCATCGCTGATGCTAGTTTTCGCTACGGCCCCGTGAATCGGCCCTCTCTTTTCTTGCCCCGCGACGCCGCATGCCTCTGGCAAGAATGAAGAAGAAGCGTTTGCGTTGATGCCAAAACTTGCATTAGCACACTATCCAAGGATTATCCGGCTCTTCGTACATCAGAAGCAGCAGGCGAGAGGAAAACGTGGAAGGAACATCCACTGCCGAAGGATAACCCCGGAGGAGAGTTTTCCCCTCTATAGAAAAGCGACGTCGGCTCGGCGGCTCTCGCGGTTCGCTTTGAGAAATACAACTTTGCCCTCGATCTCCGCGAATCTCGACGGGGCGATTCGGATAAAGAGCAGCTATGCGCTATACTTGAAAGATCCGACGCGACGGTCAGCCATATCGGACTCGGTATACAGGTCTCTCTAATCCCAGTCGAGTATTTGATGTTTCAGATTGGCGATCACCGCGCTTTGGAGCGATGCAACTCAAAGGCGCCACGTTTTTAATTCTACCGGGATCTTGGTACGAGAGATGAAAACCCTGGAGCAACCGATCCATAAAGACTATCGGAAGGTTCGAGTTTTCTTTGAAACGTCGGAGGGATCAATCATCGAGGTCAGTGAGTTCAAGTTTTTCTACACAGCATCGATTTTTTATCATAAATGAGTCAATAAATATCATCAATTAAATGATCTAAAAATATCCAAGTATTGGCGGTTCAAGTCAACCAACGTCAATCGATTTTTACTTTCTCTCTTAATAATACCAAGCAGTCATACAAATTTTCTTAGATCGAGAGCTCTATGTCTAGCAGCATCCGTTTTCCTCTTGTTCAATTCCGAAATATCGACTCCTACGCCGAACTATGATCCCCTCAGGGTAGATTCGAACACACGTGTTACAATTCCAAGATTCCGACTGCGAGCAAATACACCAGAGACATTCGAAAAGTCGTACATACAAATGAACATCGCCGTACACGTATACAAACAGCGAACAAGAGAGGACGATCGGGTGCAGTAATGGAAAAACCCATCGCGACAACAGAGAAAAAAAAAGCCTGACGAGACTATATTGGTTCAGAGACACAGATGAGGCAGGTCATTTCCCGATATTCGGTTTGACTCTCGAGTCGGATCGTTGGTTATATACGCGAGACGAGCTCGGGAAAGGTCCCCAACGACGGAGGAAGAAAAGAGAGAAGTTCTCTCAAGCGAGACCTTCCGATGTCCGTCGATTCGATCTCCAAATATCCAATGCCACGAAAGAGTTTTCGGCTGGTCGCGCTCTGGAAAAGATGAGCACACGGTAGAGGAGAAAGAAATATAGTCGCAGTAACAATTGCGGGCTGAAAGAGATGAAGGAACCGATGGAGGAGAACCGAGTACACGGAACAGCAAAAAGATAAAAGAGAGAAAGAGGGACGAGAGCCAGCAGAAAATGAACGAAGTGTAAGAGAACGAAAGCCTGATTGGGAGGAGGGTGACTCGATTCGAGCCTTTCCAAAAGTGTATGTGTGTGTCTGTGTAAAATCAAATAAGTATAAGAACATATTCGTGTACACATCCAACGCCCATAGGAACGAATTTACATGGAAAGAGAGAGGAGCGAGAGATTTTGGCTTTGACGTCCTGGCGTCGCGACGCTGTTTGCGCAGCACTTTCATTAGCCTGCCTCAGATTACTATAGTTCAAACACGGGATATATGCTGTGTGTGTCCCAGGTACCATCACCGCACACCGCGGTGGTAACGGCGTTGCACCGTCTCCGATCCGACACACAGCCCGCGAGTGATCGTCGGGTATGCCCAAGCGATTTCGCTTTGTCAAGGCAAATATCGGCGTTGAGTATACAGATAGAATATCCTGAAGCTGCGCGGACCTACGCTCGGATGAAATGAGATCGCGTAACCGAGGGATGAGGCGATGTAAAATGAGTCATCTCCCATCGGGAGCTAAGAATTTCGAAATGGATGATCGAATGCAATGAAAAATAAGATTCAAGTGATGATTATTGTAGCGGCAAAAAAAAGAGTAGAGGACTGTTTTTGTATACGTAGGATTAGAGGGTTGCCGTTATTTTTAAAAATGCAGCGGAAAATAATAAAGAACGACAATGAGCGGGGAAAAACCGAGCGAAGACAGAGACAGAGCGATTGTCAATTTTTATGAGCGACTCTCGATTTTCCTCGACGCGAGGCCGTACCGTTGTTAAAAAGAAAAGGATGCGAAATAAGTGCGAGACGTGGGGAATGTCCGCCCTGGGCAATATTAGCGACCCTTTTCCGAAAAAATTTGTACCAAAAAGCAAGTTAATAGAAACGTGGTAAAAAACAGCAAGAGTTAGACCGTCAAACCGAGGTCAGAAGAATTTTTTGTATTTCTTTATTTCCAATATAATTACTGTTTTCCCATTTTAAAAGAAAGCCAAGTTACTTGCAACCTCTCATAACAAAAATACCGATCCTTACCATTTAATATTATAATTCACGACATTATTAAAATCTGACTTTATTCCGTAGAACATTTTTCAATTGAAAGACTATTTGAAGAAACTTGAATGGCAGCTTTAACGTGTCGAAACGCGACGAAAGGTAATCGAAAATAAAATACAAAAATAAAGACACAGATAGAGGAATGTGCACGGAGAAACCACCAATTTCTTTCTGGCGGAGCACAACCACGGAGAAGACGTTTTTTCGAGGAGAAAGAGTCGGTGGGATACGAAGTCCACAGACAGCTGGACGGACGTTGCGTTATTATTGCTTCTCGGAAGATTGGTAGCCTGCAGGACGTAGCGTGGAAATATTACGTCTCGTGTAGTCCCCTGGCGAAAGCTCCGGTATGAGATTCTCCCTCGCCAGACGGGGCTGTATGAACCGTCCTCGATCAAGACTCAAGAGAGGAGGAAAGTAAAAATAACAAATAGATATACAAAGAACCATATTTTTCTTTGTTAGAAAAAATTATAAACGATTCAACTCCAAAGTTTTTCTAAAAATCCGTCCCAGCATTCCAAAGGCACTGAATCAAACGTTAATGAATAAAAAACTCAACGTCAAGAATTTTCTAATGCTCGCATACGAACTTTGTGTAAATAAACGATCGCGATGTAAATCGTTTGACATTTGTTTAAATGCGATACTTCCCTATATTTTAGAATCGAAAAATGCAGTTTCGATCGTCGGAGAGATCTCACGAGTTTTTTTCAACTTTTATTTACCTTGCCATCCGGGAAAAATATTGGAGAAGTATTATTGTGGGATTGGACGGGGCTCGAAGTTGAACGCGCGGTACTCGCGGAGTGGAATATATGCGCGTGGCAGAGTAACGGAATTCATTCGTCTGTTCGGTACGAGTTGGCGCGAGCGACATTCATCTTTCTCCCTGCGAATTCGACAGAGAGAGAAAAATAGATGGATAGATAGAACTTCACTGTGGTGCGGTGACTGCGCGTGGAACACAAGCGCTAGACGAAACTTGAAAGGGGCGGGTGCGAACAAGAGGGAGAGAGAGAGAGAGAGAGGTAGAAAGAGAGAGAGAGAGAGAGAAGGCGAGAAAGAGAAAGATGAATATATATCGAACGGTTCGAGAACAGTTTGTGCAGAGCGGACATGTGTACGACAAATCCTCGGGGATTATAGGGAGCTGCGGGTATGGGTTCTCTAACGCGAGCGGGTACACGACGCAACGATCGAACAGTCGCGCGTGGGAACACTGTAGACCGATCACATTGAAATATGTCCGTGGCCAGGAGATATCAAACCTTTGAGTTACGAGCCAGTTTCGCCGTGGTAATCGAAGGGCAGATCCCCACCCCCACGACTCACTGGTACATGCAAAATCTCTACGCAACCGGAGACTCATAGCGCGCATCGATTTCCTCCATGGTTCGTTATTGCCGATGCTTGGACTGTTCCGAGATCGGAAAAATGCCCGAATCACCAGCGGCTTCGATGGCCACTTTTTAGTACTTTTTCATAAACACTTCGAGCTTTCAGAACGCTCGATG